>CAUYUJ010004892.1:180000-220000 GCA_963575745.1 Prorocentrum cordatum | reverse complement strand
CATCGTCGTCGGCGGCGGCGGCGGCGGCGTCGGCGTCGTCGCCGTCGTCGTCGTCGGCGTCGTCGGTGTCGCCGGCCGCGAGGGGCAACGGCCCGCTGCACTGGGCGGTGGCCGGGGGTACGGCAGAGGCGATGGTGCCGCTGCTGCTGGAGGCGCGGGCGGACCCAGGCGCCGTGGACTCGCGGGGGGCCCCTCGGGGGACTTCTGGGGGGCAGGTTCCAGGTTCGGGAAGGTTCGGGAAGGTTTTCGGTTCGGGACCTCCTCGTCCTCCTCCTCCTCCTCCTCCTCCTCCTCCTACCCCGAACCCTCGGGGTTCTGGGTTCCCGACCCCTCGAGGTTCTGGGTTCGGGACTGTTTTCGGCCCAATTCGGCCTCTGGTGGCATTTTTCCGGGCCCGCGGGGACGGTGACAAAAATTCGACCCGGGGCGGGCAACTGCGCCAGATGGGCCCGGGAGGGGTCGGGGGACCGATTCTGAGAGGATTCGGTGTCATCCCCGACCAGGAGGAGGATGTCAGGTCACGTTTCCTTTGGACATCGCGGATTTCCGCCGCCGAGCGAGGCGGCACCAGCCGCACTTTGGGAAGGGCACCTCCCCCGATCCATGGATTTGGCGACCGCGCGCCAACTCCATGGATCGCTAACCCATGTTTCCGCGCCCCCGAAGTTTGGGGAAGGCTTTCAGTTCGGGAACCCCGACCCCTCGGGGTTCGGGGTTTCCGACCCCTCGAGGTGAAGAAATTCGACCCGGGGGCGGACCGCTGCACCAGTTGGCCCCGCCGAGAGGGGTCGGGGGACCGATTCTGGGAGGATTCGATGTCATTCCCGACCAGGATCAGTCGGGCACGTCCCTCTACAGGAGGAATATCCAAACACAGTAAAACAAATAGTCGGGGAACGATTGTCCAGTATCTTTTTGACTATTCTGAAGTATTGTTTGAGGATGTGTTATTTGACGTCCAAATTCCGCCTGCAGGAGGACATGCCCGACCGAAGACCAGGAGGAGGACGGGGCCCGCGCGCGGGCAGCGGGTCGCTTGGCCGTTACCCCCCCCCCCCCCGCGCGCGCCCCAGACGCGACGAACCGCAGCGGCCAGCAGATCGACGTGCTCCCGTACGTGACGGGGCACGCCAGCCGGCTCTCCGGGGCGGCGCGTCCGGTCTCGGGCGTCCTGTCGTCGTCGGGGGCGCTCGGGCGTTCTGTCGTCGTGGGGGGCGCTCGGGAGTCCTCGCTCCAGTCGGGCGTTCTGTCGTCGGGGGGGGAGCGGACCTGAGCCAAACGGGTCCTGAGATTTTTCTTCGTGCTTGGCTTCTCGGGGCCCTCCACGGGCCTCAGGACCGTCAGAACTTACGCTACCGAGGAGCCCCAAATACTTGTATTATGGCTGGAGTGATGATAGCTGAAGTGAAGCATGTGAGAATGATGTTGGTGGCCGTTCCCTGCGCACCCCCTATGGTGCCGAGAAAGTGCCACGCCTGATGCGCCCTGGACGACCGGCTTTGATGGCGGCCGCGCTCAGAAACCACGACCTGCAACCCCCCTATGGCGTCGAGAAAGTGCCACGCCTGCTATTCCCTGGACGACAGGCTCGGATAGCGGCCGCGCTCAGAGACCACGCCCTGTGCCCCCCTAAGGTGTCGAGAGTATGCCACGCCTGCTATGCCCTGGACGACCGGCTCGGACAGCGGCCGCGCTCAGAGACCACCCCGTGCGCTCCCCGTATGGCGTTGAGAATGTGCCATGCCTGCTATGCCTTGGACGGCCGTCACGGATAGCGGCCGCCCTCGGACACCACCCCGTGCGCACCCCCTATGGTGTCGAGAAAATGCCATGCCTGCTGTACCCTGGACGACCGGCTCGGATAGAGGCCGCGCTGAGAGACCCCCCCCTGCGCACCCTCATGATGTCGAGAATGTGCCATGTCTGCTATGCCCTGGACGACCGTCACGGATATCGGCCGCACATGGACACCACCCCGTGCGCACCCCCTAATGGTTTCGATAATCTGCAATGCTTTCTGTGCCCTGGACGGCCGTCACGGACAGCGGCCGCGCGGCCGCACTTGGACACCACCCCATGCGCACCCCCTATGGTGTCGAGAAAATGCCATGACTGCTGTGCCCTGGACGACCGTCACGGATAGCGGCCGCGGTGAGAGACCACACTTGCGCACTCCCTATGGTGTCGAGAATATGCCACGCCATCGACGGCGAGTGCGACGACGAGGTACGATGACGAGTTCGACGACGATTACGGCGACGAGTACGACGATAATGACGGCACAACGGGTACGACGACGAAGACGGCGACGACGACGACGTCGTCGCCGCCGGAGTGAGGACGAAGGGGGCACGGAGGAGGAGGGAGGGAGGGAGGGGCGGAATGGGATGGTGGGAACCGGGAAGGAGGATGGGGGGTGACAGAATCCAGAGGAGGGAGGAGGAACGAGGGCGAAAGGGACAGGGCGGCGAGGAAAGGGAGGGACGGGAGGAAAGAGAGAGGATTCTGCTCTCGAGGAGCCAGTTGCCTTTTGTGGGCACTCCGCTGCGTTGCACAAAACCTGCGAAGGTGTTCCGATGGGCGAAGGAAAGCGGCCGCCGGAGGAGGTCGAGGAGGGAGAAGGAGGGAGAAGGAGGGATAATAGGAACGAGGAGGAAATGAGGGAGAAGAGGAGGGAGGAACGCAGGAGGAGGAAAGGAGGCAGGTGGAGAGGAGAGTCATGCCAGGGGGGGCAAGGCAAGGGGGAAAGAACGCGGAGGAGGAGAGTGGGAGGGAGAGAGGAACTTTCTTTGTTCTCAACGTGCTTGGAAAGCGATCTTCGGTGCCCACGAGGCAAAGACCACTATGGAACTCGATCTTCGGCAGAAAACCTCCGATCATATCTGAGAAAAAAACATACGATGTGGCTTGTTTTGGTACTTTTTTAGTCCCGGGACCTCCAGGGGGGGATGAGTATCTTCCCCCACCCCTCCCGGGGACTCCCCCCTCAGGGGCAGGGATCCAAGGGAAGGGGCTTCCCTTCGATTCGATTGCGACGTTGCGAGGTTTTTCTCTCGCTGACAGGCTCGAGGAGGGTGCAGGGAAAGGGGACGGCGCAGACGACGATTGACGGAGACGACGGCTCGAACAGACAAACCCTTCGCAATTGCCGACAAGGTCGGCGGATTGGCCTGCCGTCGTCGTCGTCGTCGTCGTCGCCGTCGTCGTCGTCTTCGTCGTCGTCGTCGCCGTCGTCGCCGTCGTCGTCGCCGTCGTCGTCGCCGTCGTCGTCGTCGCCGTTGTTGTCGTCGTCGTCGTCCTCCGTCGTCGTCGCCGCCGCCGCAGCCGCCGTCTTCGTCGTCCTCCGTCGTCGTCGTCGTCGCCGCCGCAGCCGCCGTCGTCGTCGTCGTCGTCGTCGTCGTCGTCGTCGCGGTGGTGGTCGCCGCCGCCGCCGCCCCGCCCAACCCAAGACCCCCGAGATCATTGGACCTCAGAAGTCTCGACCAGGGCTGGACCTGAGCGCTGTGTTGCTAGACTTCGGCTGTGTTTTTGGGGGGAGACGGGGAGCCCAGAGGGCGTTTGGGCCGGCGGCCAGTGCGGCAGCCGTGTCGCCTGAGATGTCCTCACAGTTTCTTCTGGAATCGCGCTCTCCCCTCAGTGCTGGTAACATGCTTTCGCAGGCCTAGAGGTTGACACCAACACCAAGGTCGGCGGCGCGCCGCCACCGAGGGAAGACGATCCCGATCTCGGCGATGGTGGCAATACTCTGGCTTCCAAGGTGACCGAAATATTGCCACCAACGCCGACGTGCAGGCTCATCTTCCCCACGTGGAGGCAACCCCCTGTGCTGGTGTTGGTGCCAATTTCCAGGCCTCCAATGCTTGGTCCAGACGGCCACGGTCCCCAGGGGAGACAATGCACTACGGTGCACGGCCGTGCTCGCATCCCTGTCGCACGGCCAGGACCACTTTCTTTAGAAGTATGCCCTGGTCCACATGGCCGAGCTCTCACCCCGGTGACACGGCCACGATCCCATGCAAAAATACCCTATTGTGCACATGGCCTCGCTCGCACCCCTGGCACACGGTCACGATCCCCTGTGCAGCATGAGATACCGTCCACATGGCCGAGCTCTCACCCCGGCGACACGACCACGATCCCTGGTAGGAAACGCATTACGGTGCACATGGCCGCGCTCTCACCCAAGCCACGCCCATTATTTGACCGCTAAAGGTCTTTAGTTCTTATCTTCCCCCTTCCGTCCTCTCGCCGGTGATTAGGACTGGTCCTAAAACCTCCTCCTCCTCCTTGTTGCGCGGCGGGTGCCCGCAGAAACAAATAATTCGTTCCCGGTCGGAGGATTTCCAGATGGGGTCTTCCGCCCCCATCGCCGATGCATCGGCGATGGGGCGCGATCCTCCGACACCATCTACCCCGACCCCTATCTGGGAGGCCTCAAGAGCTTGGCATCGCCCGGACATGTGCACTTTTCCTCGGCGAGGGCCATCGAGGAGCATATTGGATCATCTTGCGAAAAATAACAGAAACGCACGAAATCGAAATATGCACGGGGAATGGACGTCCGAACGATGGCGAGAAAGGGTGAGCTCGGAGTTTCAAGGCTTTCGGCGGTTATTATAGCCAAAAAATAATCAGGGGACGATCTGTTTGACAATGTTTGCCCATTTGGGGGGTATGTTTGGAGTATTTTTATTTTTCGCCAAAAATCCCCCTGTGAGGGGCCACGCCCGATTTAAAACAAACGGGGTCGTCTGCGCCGACATTGGCGTGTAAGCTGCCCGCGTAAGGTCGCGCTTAAGCGCCCTCGTCTTCATTGTGGCGTGCTGCGCTGAGTTCCCGCGTAAGCCATCGAGTAAGGTTGCCTTGTCCTCCCGCGTAAGACTCGTTTTTGATCGTCGCTCATCCAGGTGGGGTGGCGGGGGCCGAGGGGAAGAGAAGTGGGCGGGGATGATGATGGAACCGCAGGGGGAAGGGAGGGACTGATTAGGGTGAGGAGGAGGGAGGAGGGATGAGGAGGAGAAGAAGAGGAGGAGGAGGAGGAGGAGGAGGAGGAGGCTGGAGGGAGGAGGCAGGAGGAGGAGGGAGGAGGAGGTGGAGGGAGGAGGCAGGAGGGAGGAGGAGGAGGAGGAGGAAGGAGGAGGAAGAGGAGGGAGGTTGGGAGGGAGGTTGGGAGGGAGGGAGGAAGGTTGGGAGGTTGGGAGGGGGAGGGAGGGAGGGAGGGAGGGAGGGAGGAGGAGGAGGAGGAGGAGGAGGAGGAGGAGGAGGAGGAGGAGGAGGCATGGAGAAAGAGGCCCCTGGCCGCGCCGCGCCGCCCTGAGGCTCCAGGGCCTCCTCGTGCCGCCGCCCGGGGCGGGCCGCCCTGCCGCTACCCCGGCGCCCGCGGGCGCGGCGGTCGGGAGCCCCGCGCGCGCCGACCCGTCGCCGGCCGCCACGGCCGCCGCGGTCGAGGCGACGACGCCGCGGTCGGCGGCGCCGAGGTCGACGGCGACGGCCGGCGACGGCCAGCGACGGCGACGGCGACGACGACCCCGAGGTCCGAGGGTCTCTGTTTTTTTTTTGTTCAGTCCGGAGGTTTTTCCGGGATGTCGGGCGTGGGGGCCCCGGGGCCATCAAGAATGGATCCGGGGCGAAAGGCCACCCCGGGAGAAGGGGCCGGGACCTCTGAGGCCGCGGATTGAGAAATCACATCGGCGGATGTTTGAGGACGAGGTCGACGACGAGGTCGGCGGCGAGGTCGACGACGACGGCGGCGGCCGCGTCGAGGTCGACGTGGTCGGCGGCGGCGTCGAGGTCGACGTCGGCGGCGGCGGCGGCACTGAGTTCGACGATCGGCCACGCGTGAGAGCGACATTTCGCCAGAGTGACCTTCGGTGCGGGCCCACAGGGGCTGCCCCAGCACTGGCATTTGCATGTGAATCTGGCTCCGCCGCCGCCACCGAAAGCCGCGCACCAAAGGTCACTCCTGCCCAGGGTCGCCCTTGCGTTTTGGCGAGGCGAGGTCGGCGGCGGCGGCGGCGGCGTCCAGGTTGTTAAGGGCGGCGGCGGTTGCGGCGCCGTCGACGCTGAGGCCGGCGACGGCGGTGTCGGTCGGCGCCCGCCACGCGCGGCGGGCGGGCCGAGGCGACCGCGGTGGTGCTGGCCGGCACCACCGAGGGCGCCGAGGCGGCGGCCTCGGCGGTGCGCCTGGACGGCGACGCGGCGGGCTTCGCCGGGAGCGGCGCGGCGAGGGCTGCGGCGCAGCTGGACGCGGAGGAGGCGACTCGATCTTCGTCGCCGCCGCCGCCGCTGCCGCCGTCGTCGTCGTCGCCGTCGTTGTCGGCGTCGTCGTCGGATGCTCGCCTCCAGCGCATACTTTTTGTGGCTCCCCGGACACGTGCCTGGACGCTCTCGCCTCGACGCAGGCCGCTCACGCTCCAGCGCGGGCGTGATGCCAAGTGTTGCCCCCTGAAGGCCCACTCACGACCACTGCTCCCGCTCGATACTTCTTCGTAATTTACTACTGTGAAGTCGGGCCTGTCCCTCTACAGGGGAAAATTCAAAAATAGTCAAACATAGTCTGGGGACTTTTTTTTGAGCATGTTCGGGGTATTTTTATTTTTCGTCCTAAATCCCCTTGTATGGGGGACAGGCCCGACTTAACAACACTAGTGGGCGGCCCGGCCCCCCATTTCAGGAGCGAAGCCGTTTTTGGAAGCAGTCCTCACAAGCCGCTCAGGTTTATGTGCATGTCTGGCTACGACGACACCAGCTCTCGCCTCACAATGTACTCGCAGACGCCCTGGCCAGAGCGGCCCCACAACAGAGGAACGGCGCTCTCGCTCGAGATTTCCTCCAATTCAGTGAAGTCGGCAACGGCCCGCTCGATGCCTTTTTCCTCACTCGATGCCCTGGCCGGAGAGGTCCCGAAAATCAGGCACGGCGCCCTCGCCAGACGGCTTCCTCGCAATTCAGGCAAGGTCCTAACTGCCCACCTGCGAAGACAATGACTCCCGCTCGTCCCCGAAACTTCAGGAGGGGAAAAACACACAAACACAATTAATCGTCGATCCCCAGGAAAATATCGGAAAATATGGGAAGTGGGGGGAAGACGAAAACAGAGAAAATATGGACAAAATCTGGAGAATCCTGTTATTTGTGTGTATTTATTTGTGTGCCCCAGGGCCCCTTTAGCTGAGGAACGGCGCTCTCGTCTGAGACATCCTCGCAATTCGATTAAGTTGGTGAGTTGCCTGCGGGCGCGTTAGCTCGGCATTACGGCCATGGCCGCGTGGTGCGCCTACAGAGTGCACTGGTGAATGCTTCTCCCGGGAGTTTGGTATGAAAAGGAGCACCCTCGAACGTGAATTGTTTCATAGACTTAGCGGGCAGGTGCAAGGGAGAGGGGGACAGAAATGAAGGTCAACACTGCTTTTGTGATCATATGTTCTTAAGGTGGTTGTCGTCGTTCATCGCTTCCTGGTCCTTGTCTTACTCCTCCTCCTCCTCCTCCTCCTCCTCCTCCCTCCTCCTCCAGCCCGCGGGCCCGAGGTGATTGCAAGGGGCTGCGGCACGATTCTTCCGTCTCAGTGCTTCCACACAAGAAATCGGGGGGGCCAATGCTTTCTCCTGCTCGGGCGCGATGAGAGCTGCTGCTCGTATCTATGCAAATGCGGCGCAGGTGGTCAGTTAAAACCCGATGTCAGTGCTCAGCTGCGGGCGGATGGACGACATCTTTCTCGAGTTCAGACACAAGGCAGTGCTTGGATTGCAAGGCGCCAGACTTCCAGGACATGACCTTCCTATCGAACAGCGGACCGTCGGAGATTACATTTTCCTTTTCGGCAGGATGTGGGCGAAGATCGAACAAGCATGCTGGAGTTGGCATTTTGGCTTCATCAACATCTATGTCAGGCATCTTCGATCAAAGAAATCAAGGTCCCGAAGGACCCAAGCTTGCAGGGACGTGGCATATGTGTACGAACTAAGCAGGCTAACATCGATGTTGCATGGCTATCAATATATTTTCCACCTGACAACATCGGCAACCATAAGATCAAGTCGCCTTTTCAGAAACTATTGGCATGGATATCTCAGATTATGGCGGGGCTTCCCGCACGTACGTTATCCATTCTCATGGTGGACGGCAATGGCAGAGTCGGAACCTCAGCAGGACCACAGGGCGTTCCTTGTCCAGACGATTGTTGTGCTATTGGACCTCACTTTCGCGAGCCCACGAACATTGATGGCAGTTATTTGAGACAGTTCTGGATTGACTTCAACATGTGTGTTACAAATACCTTCTTTCATCAAGGCGCTGGTCCGACTCATTATAATTTGGGCACTCAATCTCAACATCGAATCGATTACATATGTGTGCCGCATGAATATCTCACGTCAGGCGCTGTGCATTCAGCTTTTGTCCTGGATCGGGCTGGCGACAGACTTTAACTTATTCAGAGCTTGCGACGGGCGGACCATCGACCAGTTCAAATCAACATCGATATTCAGCTACAGTATGATGGCAAAGGTAATCTTCTAAGATGGAACCGATAACGATTAATGCAGGAGGTGATGCACGGCGCGCACAGAGTCCTCATTTACGCGGACGTCACCCAATGGTGTCAGAATTCTGAAGATAATTGGCAACAGCTTATGGAGACAGGCTCGGTTACCAGTGCGTGGCAGTTTCTCATTGACGGCCTTCAGCAGATTGCACAGAAGTTTTTCGCACCTACACCAGATACCGCACTGCGAGAGAAATCACGAGCCAAAATTCAACTTCTTCGCGAACGACGTGACCTGCGGCAGGAGGTAGTTCAACGATGGCGGCATGACGAGTACGGACCCCTTTGATGGACTTTTCGATGATTGGGCATCGGTGCAGAGAAAAATACAGGATCCTTCCAGGCGTACGCGCATACACATCCGATGCGATATATTCTACGTGGGTGGCGTGTGGCAGTTCAACTCATAAGTTCAAGTCGTATATATACATCTCATATCAAGACCGCACAGGCAGATCGACAATTTGCACTTATTGAAGCATGTACGCAGGCATGGCATGAGACACGACACGCAGAAAGCACATCAATTGGCACGGGAAATTATTGGACAAAGGTTAGGACCTAAACGACGGCGATGCGGACGACCTATCACTCTTAGACTCACATGCGCTGGAGCAGGAGATCGTTTCTCCAGGCCAGGTACTCAGAAAGGTTGGGGCGCGCGCAGGATCACGGACGCGATGCTTCTCATTCAATCTCAGCGGGTGTGCTCGCCTCCATCGGCGGACGTACGACCAGAGGCAGAGCGTGATCTTCTTCGTGCAAGTCGTGCTTTGGACAAGGCAAACAACCGACGAGCTGCACCTGACTGGGGCCTACCTTCGGAAGTATGGCGGGTTTTTCTTTCTCCACCTTGTGGTATCATTGCTAGACGTGGAATGTGTATGACCGCCCCGACAGAGCAGT
Source organism: Prorocentrum cordatum (assembly GCA_963575745.1). Taxonomy (NCBI): domain Eukaryota; class Dinophyceae; order Prorocentrales; family Prorocentraceae; genus Prorocentrum; species Prorocentrum cordatum. The sequence continues at coordinate 210,551 of CAUYUJ010004892.1, read as the reverse complement.
TGCAGTGCATAGGCGATCGATTGTTACTGTTTCATCAGAAAGTTCGAGCGAATGGCAAAGCTCCGCAGCAGTGGCGTCGGGACAAGTGTTTCGGCGTCCCCAAAGATATCGAGGGCGCGCGGTGGGTGCATGGATATGGCGCATACCGCAACGCTTTCTATCGCGGCCTCTTCCAGAACCAGCCAGGTGATACTGCGTGCAGCATGATAGCATAATCTTCCCCACCAACTCAGAGAGCGACGCCCAGTTATTTGATGACCGCATTGGCAGTTGCGTTACAGAGTACGACGCGGTCGACGGCAGGATCGTCTTTCATCGCAGCGAAGGAGTGACGCAGGGCAGCTCATTGGGCACTGGTCTTTTGAGAAAGCATATGGGGCTGCTATTGACGAATGGAGCAAGGATACGCGTGACCCGAGGCTGCAGGTAGCATCTATTGTTAGAGACAACATCGTCGAGTGCTCTATTTTTTCTGATTCGTGGATGACGTCAGGCGCCTCATCTGTGTGAGCGGGTTTGCCCAGATGCGGAACTCAGCTTCTCAATGCATCGACTCGCTGTCGGAATATCTCATGCATATCGGTTGCGCCCAGACTGAGAAGAAGCTGGAGGCTACCGCTTTTTTCATGGGCAAGAACTCGGGGAGCATTCAGAGACGCGCGTGCGCGGATCAATGGATGCCTGGGCGGGTTCTGCGCGAGGCTAGATATCTAGGACCGATGCTTCGCTATCGTGGCTACGCCGGTGTGGGGCTCAACAGCCGCATGCAGGCTTGCAAAAAGAACTGGTACATGTTCCAAATTCTGGTTTTGTAGTATGTGCAGAAATTTTATGCTGACGCTTTTCAGAATGATGTGTATGTCGTGCTTGATGTCATGTGCATTGGGGCTCTCTTTCAGTAAAGACGACACGGTCAAGCTAGATAGAACACAAGTGTGGTATTGCCGCAAGCTGATGCAGGGCGCGGCCACGAAGACCACCATCCTTCCAGACGGTACCGAGCGGAAAACCAGTCTTAATTCTGATCGAGTTCTGACTTTGCTTCGACTTGCACGAGTCTCGCTGGAGCTCAGGATTCAAAGACTCAGGTGGTACCAGACAATGTTCAGGGCCCCAGAAAAGAAAACACAACGAACATGTCCTTGCCATCCTCCTGGCCCCGCAGATGCCCTTCGAGCAGGCCCCACTGGGCCGCAATAGGCACGGCTCTTTTAGTTTCTTCGTGAAGCGAATGATTGAGGATATGGACTCATTTGCCGACTTGGAAGAGGGGGCTTTGTTCGTTGAGCGTTATGATGGTACCCCGCAGGGGCTCTTGGTGGATAAGGAGTTGGTAGCTCATTTTCTCGAGATCGACGTTTCGGAGCTCAGGAGTAAGTACATTACTGTCGCTGTGCTTCCTCCAGGATACTTCCAGGCCCGACAGGTCCCTGAAGATGACCCCCCCCCCCCCCCCCCCCCTCGTCCTCGTGCATATCGATGTACAGATCTCCTGGCCAATGGACAAGAATGCGGAGAGACCTTTGAGACCCTCAGAGCCCTTCGAGTCCACCAGTCTCGTACACGGCGTCAAAACGGCGATGTACACGCGGAAAAGTTCGTTCAAAGCAACGTGTGTTCATGGTGTTTTTCAGCATCCAGTAGTCGCGACTGCGCCGTCTCTCATGTACGCCATGCACTTATTCAGAACATATGTCTTACTGATCATGCATTCACACCTCACCATGTACAAGATGAAAGAGATGTCACATGTCCGTCATGCGAGCAACATTTTACTGGACGGCATGGGAGCACGCACGGACGATTCTTGGCAACCAGGGAGGAGTGATGAAGTACGGTATGGCACCAGCGTCGGGTATCGCGCGTCGGGTGCAGCAGGTCCTCGAGGAGCTGGGCGAGAGTCGTGCCCACGAAGAGCGGTATCGATAAGCTCCTCATCTACTGAGAGAATGCATCGGGCACCTTTTTCGGCTGCATCTTCGAGCTATGTATTGAATGATGGGTTTCAGTCTACACATTCTAGGGCTGCCTCTTCGAGCCATGTGTTGAGGAATGGGTCTCAGTCTATGGCTGCATCTTCGAGCTCATCCTTGAATGTTGGGTATTCAACGGAAGTTTCGCCGAGCTCATCCGCAGCTGGAGGGTCACGTCCTTCGACTGGTTCACTTCGACTTCTACTGGATGCAGCTGGGCGTTCTCAGAGAGTAGATGCTGAGGCCGCCTCTTTTGCTGCCGCACCTGCTTTTTCTTCCTCTCCTCCTCCTCCTCCTCCTCCTCCTCCTCCTCCTCCTCCTCCTCCTCCTCCGCGGGAAATAGTGTGCATCGATCGGTTCGCTCGCGTACAGAACGTGCGCGGGAGATAATATCGTACGCCCGAGCAGGCTGGGACACGTAGCGGTGCCCTTGCCCTGCTCTGGCCTCCTGGGCTCCATAGGCCGCGTAGGAGGTTCGGAGTGTTGGGTCGGTGGGTTCGTTGGCCTTGTAGATATTTAGTCGATTGGGCCGAACTCCAGCCGATTATATTCACTTCTTGTCCGTTCGATACACTAGCGCACGCTGCAGAGCACAGTCAAGCAGGGTAGAGAGACACATGGGCCATGAAGGGCATTCATTCATTCATTCCCTCCTCCTCCTCAATCTTCTCGCTCCTCCCTGATCTAGAGCTTGGCCCAAGGCAGATTTTGCCAGACGTTTTGCCCGCCGTGCACCACGGTGACACACCACAGGGGGCGACGGATCGAAGACGATGACGGCGAATCACCGCCGCCCCCTGCCTTTTTGGAAGCGCTTGCGTGGCCGAAAGTTGGGCTTGAGCTTGGCCAAACTATCGGGCCACGCGTTCCCCGAATGGGTTTCGAAAGCCTTCGGGGAACACGAAGTCGGGCGAGCTATCGGACCAGGTGGTTTCCGAGCTTTCGGGCCTCCTGGAGCACTTCTTGGAGGGGTCTTGGTCCGTCTTGGAGGCCTCTGGCGGGCCTTTTGGGCAGTCTGAGGCCATCGTCGGGCCATCTGGGGCCGTCTTGGGTGCATCTTGGAGGCCTTCTTGGCCGTCTCGGAGGCATCTTGGAGGCCATCTTGGGCGTCTTGGAGGCCATCTTGGGCGTTTTGGGGGCCTCTTGGGCCGCCTTGGGGTCTTGTTCGGGCCCTCTTGGGGGCCTGTTGTCCTGTCGTGGGGCAATCTTGGAGGCCTTTTGGGCGCTCTTGGGGCCATGTTGGGGGCCTCTTGGGCCGTCTCGGGCCGTCGGAGAGCTGAAAAGAAGAAAATGCAAACATCCCTCAACCACCGAAGGACAATCAATGATTTTGGCCTCTTCGGGCCTTCCTGGCGGAGCTCTTGGACGCATCTTGGGCTGTCTAGGAGGCATCTTGGGCGGCGCCTCTTGGGCCACCTTCGGTTCTCTTGAGGATACTTCTGCCGTCTTGGAGGCCATCTCGGCCGTCTCGAAGGTCATCTTAGCCGTCTCGAGGCATCGTGGAGGCCATCTTGGTCGTCTTGGAGGCCTCTTGGGCCGTCTTGGCACCCTCTTGGGGCTGGCTTGGGGGCCTCTTGGACCGTTCTGGAGCCATCTTGGAGGCCTCCCGGACGTCTGGAAAATAGCAAAAGCCAGAATCCTTAAAAAACCGTAGGAAGACCGTGAATTTTGGCCTTTCGGGGCCCCCGTGGAGGACCTCTTGGAGGCCTCTTGGGCCGTCTTGGAGGCCTTTGGGGTTGGAGGTTTCTTGTGCGAGCTTGGAGGCATCTTGGACTCTCTTGGACCGTCTTGGAGGCCATCTTGGACCATCTTGGGCGAACTTGAAGGCCATCTTGGGCCATCTTGGCCATCTTGGAGGCCATCTTGGAGCCGCCTGGACAAGGAGCAACTTTTGTAACCACCTCTGGAAGAGCTTTTCGGTTGGCCGGCGGGACGGGCCGAGGCCCCAGTGAGTTTAATAACAGATTTTCTAAAAGAATTAAAACTGAAAGGATTCAGCACGCCCGGCACCCCTGTGATTAATCAATAGGGGGCGGCGGATCGAAGACGCCAACGGCGAATCATCGCCGCCCCCTGCCCCTTTGAAAGCGCCTCTATGGCCGACAGCTGGGGCAGAGCTTGGCCAAGCTATCGGGCCAGTTGTTCCCCGAGTCGGTTTCGAAAGCCTTCGGGGAACGCACGGGGGAGCAAGAAGAGGAGGAGGGGGAGGATGAGGAAAAAAGAGGAGGAGGAGGAGGAGGAGGAGGAGGAGGAGGAGGAGGAGGCCTATTGGGCGCCTCTTGGGGCAATCTTGGAGCCTCCTCTGAGCTTCATGGGGGCCTCTTGGAGGGTTTTGGGGGCCTCTGGGGGCTTTTTGGGGGCCTCTGTGGCCGTCTTACGGCGTTCCTGGCTTGTCTGAGGGCCCTCTCGGGGCATATCAGGGGTTCTTAGAGGCCATCTTGGCCGATCTTGGGGGGCCTCTTGGGCCGTCTTAAGCCGTCGGAAGGCCGAGAAGAAGCAAATGCCAAAATCTTTCAAAATTTCAAGGCAAGTCAATGATGTTGGCCTCTTCGTGCCCTCCTGGAAGACCTCATGGGCCGTCTTGGGCCGTCTTGAGGCCATCTTATGCCGTCTTGGGTGCATCTGGAGCCGTCTTTGAGGCATCTTGGGGCCACCCTAGCCGTCTTGGAGGCCATTTTCGCCGTCCTGGAGGCCTCTTGGGCCCTCTTCGGGCCGTCTTGGGGGCCTCTTGGGCCGTCATGGGGCCTTTTTGGAGGCCTCGTGGGCGATCTTTGGGGGCCTCGTGGGCGATCTTGGGGGGCCTCTTGGGCCGTCTTAAGCCGTCGGAATGCCGAGAAGAAGCAAATGCCACAATCTTTCAAAATCTCAAGGCAAATCAATGATTGTGGCCTCTTCATGCTCTTCTGGAAGACCTCCTGGACGCCTCTTGGGCCGTCTTGGAGGCCTCTTGGGGGCCTCTTGGGCCGTCGTAGGCCATCTGGAGGCCATCTTATGCCGTCTTGGGTGCATCTTCGGCCGTGTTGGAGGCATCTTGGGGCCATCTTAGCCGTCTTGGAGGCCATCTTGGGCGTCTTGGAGGCTTCTTGGGCCGTCTTGGGGCCCTCCTTGGGCTGTCTTGGGGGCTTCTTGGGCCGTCATGGGGCCATTTTGGAGGCCTCGTGGGCGATCTTGGGCGGATCTTCGGGGCCTCTTGGGCCGTCTTGAGCAGTCGGAAGGCCGAAAAGAAGCACATGCCAAAATCCTTCGAAAACCTACGGACACTCAATGATGTTGGCCTCTTCGGGCCCTCCTTGAGGACCTCTTGGAGGCGTCTTGGGGGGCTCTTGGGGGCCTCTGGGGCCGTCTGGAACCATCTTGAGGTTATCTGAGGCCGTCTTGGAGGCATCTTGGGCCATCTGAGAGGCGTTCTTGGGCCATCTGAGCCGTCTTGGAGGCCATGTTGGCCGTCTTGGAGGCGTCATGGAGCCCATCCTGGGCCGTCGTGGAGCCGTCTGGAGGAGGAACAACCCTTTGGAGAAGCTGGGCAATCTTTCCGGCCGGCCGGCGGGACGGGCCGAAGCCCCAGGGGCAGTTTTTCTCAAGAACCAAAACCAGAACAGAAAGGATTAGCACGCCAGGCACCCTGCGATGAATCGACGGGGGGCGGCGTATCGAAGACGCCTACGGCGAATCACCGCCGCCCCCTGCCTTTTTGGAAGCGCCTATGTGGCCGAAGGTTGTGGCCAGAGGCCTGCCGAGCTATCGGACCATGTGTTCCCCGAATCGGTTTGGAAAGCCTTCGGGGAACACGTGGGCATCTTGAAGGTCATCTTGGCCGTCTGGAGGCCATTCTGACCCTTTCGGGCCTTCTTGGATGACGTCTTGGAGGGCTCTTGGGCCGTCTTGGCGGCTATCTTGAGCGTCTTGGAGACCTCTTGGGCCGTCTTGGGGGCCTCTTGGGGCCGTGTCTTGGGCCTCTTGGGCGATCTTTGTGGGCACTTGGGCCGTCTCGGGCCGTCGGAAGGCAGAAAAAAGCAAATGCCACAATCCTTCAAAAACCCATGGCAAATCAATGATTTTGGCCTTTTCGGGCCTTCCTGGAGGCCCTGTTGGAGGCCTCTTGGGCCGTCTTGGGCCATCTTAGGGCCTCGGCCGTCTTGGTGGGCTCCTGGTCAGTCTGACGCCGTCGGAAGCCGTTTGGGGGGCCTGTATGAGCCGACTTGGGGTCCTCTTGGAATGCAGGCTTCCTGTGCCGTCTTGGGGGTCTCTTGGGGCCGTCTTGGGGCCCTCTTGGGCCGTTCTGGGGCCATCTTGGAGGCCTCTTGGGCGATCGTTCGGCGATTTTTGGGGGCTCTTGGGCCGTCTCGGGCCGTCGGAAGGCCGAAAAGAAGCAAATGTCGAAATCCGTCAAATACCGAAGGAAAATCAATGTTGTGCTTCTTCTTGCCTTCCTGGAGGCCTTCTTGGGGGCCTCTTGGGCCGTCTTGGGCCAGCTTTGAGCCAACTTCGGCCATCTTGGTGGGTTCCTGGCACATCCGACGCCGTCGGGAGCCGTCTTGGGGGCCTTTCTGGGCCGACTTGGGGCCCTCTTGAGGCGCTTCGGGGCCGTCTTGGAGGCCATCTTCGGCGTCTTGGAGGCCATCTTGGGCGTGTTAGAGGCCTCTTGGGCCGTCTTGGGGCCGTCTTGGGGGCCACTTGGGCCGTCATGTGGCCCTCTTGGGGGCCTCTTGGGCGATCTTGGGGGCCTCTTGGGCCGTCTTGAGCCGTCGGAATGCCGAGAAGAAGCAAACCCCCAAATCCTTCAAAAACCTAAGAAAATCAATAATTTTGGCCTCTTCGGGCCCTCCTGGAGGATCTCTTCGAGGCCTCTTGGGCCGTCTTGGAGGCCTCTGGGGGGCCTCTTGGGCCGTCTTGGGCCGTCTTGGACTCTCTTGGGCCGTCTTGGAGGCCGTCTTGGACCATCTTAGGCGGACTTGGAGGCCATCTTGGAGGACATCGTGGGCCAACGTGGCCATCTTGGACGCCATCTTGAGCCGTCTTGGAGGATTTTTTCGGGACGTTGGGGTCCTGGGCAATCCTCCCGGGACCCCGGCGGGACAGGCCGAAGCGCCAGGGGGAGTTCTTTTGGAAAAAGAACCAAAACTAAAACCGAAAGGGTCTAGCACGCCGGGCACCCCTGCGATGAATCCACAGGGGGCGGCGGATCGAAGACGCCTACGGCGAACCACCGCCGCCCCCTGCCTTTTTGGAAGCGCTTATGTGGCCGAACGTTGAGGCCAGACCTGCCAAGCCATCGGACCATGTGTTCCCCGAGTTGGTTTGGAAAGCCTTCGGGGAACACGTGGGCATCTTGAAGGTCATCTTGGCCGTCTTGGAGGCCTCTTGGGCGATCTTTCGGCGATCTTTGGGGGCTCTTGGGCCGTCTCGGGCCGCCTCGGGGCCGTCTTGGAGGCCATCTTGGGCGTCTTGGATGCCTCTTGGGCCGTGTTTGGGCCCTCTTGCGGCCGTCTTGGGCCGTCTTGGAGCGCTCCTGGAGGCCTCTTGGGCCGTCTTGGGGCGCTCTTGGAGGCCTCCTTGGCTGTCTTGGAGCGTCGGAAAGCCGAAAAGACAAAAAGCCAACATCCTTCCAAAACCATCGTAAAATGGACGATCTTCGGGCCCTCCTGGAGAACCTCTTGGAGGCCTCTTGGGCCGTCTTGGAGGCTTCTTGGGCGAACTTGGAGGTATCTTGGACCGTCTTGGGCCGTCTCGTCGGCCGTCTTGGACCATCTTGGGTGGACTTGGAGGCTATCTTGGACCATCTTGGAGGCCATCTTGGGCCAACGTGACCATCCTGGAGGCCATGTTGGGCCGTCTTGGAGGAAGAATTGGGATTGGGCGATAGCGTGTGCGTCTTGCGGGTCTTGGGGGGCGGCTGGCGGGACGGGCCGAAACCCACTGGGAGAGTTCTCTTGGAAAAATAACCAAAACCAAAACCGTAAAAATCCAGCACGCCAGGCATCCCTGCGATGAATCGACAGGGGGCGGCCGATCTAGTTGCCTTTGGCCCATCCCGCCACCGTGCCTTGGTTGTCTTTCAGAGGCCCCTGGCATACCTGGGGGAATAGATTGGGAGACCTCTCCGAACCCTCTTGGAGGCGGCTTTGGGGTTGTTTGGGGGCCTCTCCAGGGCCTTTCGGGGTTCAGTATTGGGGCCTGATTTGGGCCTCTTGGGGGCGGGGCGGAGGTGTAAGTTCGTGCCCGCCTACTGGGCCCCTAGGCCCGGTCGAACCGAATCGGTCCGCAGGAGGACGTGGGAAGAAAACTATAAGTTCGTGAAGCGATGGGAAATTGGCATGCAGAGTCGAACTCTGAAGTTTTGCGCGTAGCCCTCGGCCTGCGCACGGAACTCCCTCCGGCCTCGAACAGCAGCGCACCCTGGCTCGCCAGGCTATCCCAGCCATGAGGGCGTGGCGTATCTACGTGCTGGATGTTTCAGGGCGGCCCTGGCCAGGGTGCAGTTGATTAGGGGAACGAAACATGCTATAAACATAAGAAGACTCGGAGGTCCGCGGGGATTTCTTGGACCCGCGCTGGACCGCGCGCGGAGCGCGCCAGGGGCGGCGCCAGAGGCGCTGCCAGGGGGCCCCAACGCCGATCCGAGACATCCGCGCGGACCTTTGAGTTTTAGATTCATGTAACTTGTCGTTCTCCTGTTGATATCTGTAGATCTGTTTGTGACTCCACTTCGCCCGCTCCTCGTTCCCCTCCCGCTCCTCTTTTGTCTCCTGCCTCACAGCCATGATGCGCAACCCGTTCTTCTGCCTCACAGTCGAGCGGGGGGTGTACTTTAGATCTCCACGAAGAGCTGCCAATCGTGCACTCTTCTGCCCACGCGTCCTTCCGGATGCTCGGCTCAGCCTGCCTGCCTGCCCGATCGGAGGCGGACCGCGGCGTGCTCTCCGAGTGGGTGCTGCACTCTGCTGGCCTGCCGGCGCCTGGCGCGGAGCCGCCGGCGGTGTGCCGCCCGCGCCGGTGCGCGCGCCGGGCGCTGGTGCTCACCGCCCGGCGCCTGCTGCTGTTCGACGCCCGCCCGGGGGGCTGGGTGCTCGCGGAGGACCTTTTGTCAGAAGGGCACAAGGGTACCCATACCTCTACCCTTCACCCGCTTCCCCGTTTCTGTTTGGGCCTCCTCGGAGGCCCTCGTCGCCACCGCTGGATTCGCGAGAGGTCTGGGGAGTAGCGGTATCGGGACCTTCCATGGTGCTCGTCGAGGACCTTTTGTCAGAAGAGCACAAGGGTACTCGATGCTCGTTTTGGGGGCCTTCCTGGGTCCCACCTAATGGATCTTTTCGGCTCAGGTTCGACTCAAGCTCGACTCAGGTTCGACACAGGTTCGACTCAGATTCGACTCAGGTTCGACGCGGCTTCGACTCAGATTCGACTCAGGTTCGACGCAACTTCGACGCACGAGTGGAGCGAGTGGCTCCAGGAAGGTCCCCAGAATGAGCATCTAAAGGGTACCCATACCTCTACCCTTCACCCGTTTTCCCGTTTCTGTTTGGGCCTCCTCGGAGGCCCTCGTCGCCACCGCTGGATTCGCGAGAGGTCTGGGGAGTAGCGGTGTCGGGACCTTCCATGGTCTCCCTATCTAGGCCTCCCAACGTCGTCGTCGTCGTCGTCGTCGTCGTCGTCGTCGTCGTCGTCGTCGTCGTTCAGAGAAGGAAAGGTGCACGCCGGTTGTTGAGAGCAGGTGATTCGGGTTCCCAGAGCCCTACTCTGGCCGCCGTCTCCCTCGTTCCCTCCTCTTCAGGGGGCGGGTCGAAGCTCAATCTACTTCCAACGCCTGTCTACCTCATGTTTCCGGACACCTTTTCCGGCCCGCGGGTGTCCATACCGCCACCTTTGCCCCTCGCTTCCCCCTGTCTCGGCCTCCTTTGGAGGGTTTCGTCGCCAGCGCTGCATTCCCTCCAGAATTCGCGTCAGAGCGCCCTCCGGGAGAGGTCTGGGGAGTAGCGGTATCAGTGCCTGTTGGTTTCCCCATCTAGGCCTCCCAACGTCATCGTCGTCGTCGTCGTCGTCGTCGTCGCCGACTTCCGCGCTGCCGACCGTAGCGTCGTCGACTCGACCGCCGCGGCCGTGGCGGCCAACGTCCTCCAGAGTTGTGTGGACCAGTAGGTCGTCGCTGCATGAGTAAAACCAGGAAAAAACAATGAGGCAAGTACGAGACCAAAGTACATCTCCGAAGAGGTCTGGTATCAAAAGTCTGAGTAAACTTGACTTTGAGCAACGAGTGTGCATCAAGTATCAGCCAAGCAGGACTGTAACAATCGAGTGCATTAGCTGTATGAGAACAACATGTTTGAGACAAAAAACGGCGTGAAGCCTCTCTTTGCACCGCGTACTGCTTGGAATTAGCGTACGTGTGACGTGTAGAAATCTGGGCAACGGTCAAAACATCTGAAACAACAGCCTCACTACAAACGCATGAAGCAAAAGTGATATTATTCTGGAAGCCAGACCATGCCCACAGTTTTGCTGGTGCAAACACATGGTTGTATGATGCATTTCTTCCGTTTTGAAGCCTGGTTGTTTTCGAGGTGTTCGTACATATTCCACATCCTTCTCGTACCATTGATCACAAGTGAAACTGCAGTTTGCTGGTTGATACCCGTGCGTGCTTTTGATTACCGAGCGTTCGTGGTCCGTGCTTCTGGAATCTCCAAAATCGTGCTTGAGATGTTGTTTTGTATTACATTGCAAGTCGGTTTTTGGTTTCTTGGTTGACATATCGGTTTGTACGGCTGTTCAGTTGTTTGGGACGGTGGTTCTGAGATTGCCGAAGAGGTCTGCAAGACAGCCCATGGCCTCCAAGAGGACCCCCAAGAGTTCTCGAAGATGCAGAACATTAATTTGCTGAGGTTTGGGAAATACGCTTGTGGCCTGGCCTCTCTGTCCAGGAACGGCGTCAGCCGGCTCTTGGGGCATCCTGTATCGCACTGCGAGGATCTTTGGGATTGGATCTCGCCGAGCCCCACCAACAGCAGACGCCGCAGGTCACCTGAGCGACGCAAAAAAACAGGTTCGACTGCGCCGACATTGGCGCGTAAGCTCCCCGCTTAAGGTCGCGCGCAGGCGCCCTCGTTTCCAAGGTCGCGTGCCGCCCCCGCGGCCCGCGTAAGCAACCGCGTAAGGGCGCTGTGCCATCTCGCGTAAGACCCGTCGCTGACCGCCGCTCACCTGTTTGTGGCCATGGCCCCGAAGCTCGAGGGACTCGGCGGGTCACCCAGGCTCGTGGCCCCAGGCCCGTGGCCCCGTGCCGAGGGGCCTGGGGGCCCTTGGACGGACTTTGGCCAGGGCTCTGGTTCGCCTGGGGAGGGGGGCGGGCAAGGCTGCGCTTCCAGGCCGAGCTGCTGCTCACATTTCGGACGCCCAGTCGTTTTTTGTCACACTTGCGTTGTGCATTCGCTATTTTTTGTCATAGTCTATATGAACTGATCGTCCACATGCGTACTTTTTGTGTGTATGATCACATTTGGTCCACCCACTCATTTGCTTGTGTTTTTTTGTATCCTTGTGTTCACATGTTTTCCTTCCTTTACTCGTATTCGCACTTGCGTCGCATGCATTTCACACTCGTGCGTTCAACGTGGACTTGCTTTACAATTCAGAGTCGCATGCGGACGTGTTTCGCCTTCTGGGCGGGATTTCCCGGGGCTGCCCGGAGTTGCCCAGGGATTATCCCGGGGTGGCCGGGAGGGGAACTCGCTTGGTGCCCCTGCTGGGCTCCCGAGGCCCCCCCGGGGACCAAAGGTATACACCACCACCACCTCCCTCATCCCGTCCCTCTCCCAGGAAACAGAGGAGGAAGATGAGGGTGGAGGAGGAAGGAGGAGTGGAGGAGGTGGTGGTGGTGGTGGTGGTGGTGGTGGTGGTGGTGGTGGTGGTGGTGGTGGTGGTGTGTATTTGAGTCAGTCGTAAGCGCAGCCGCGCAAATTTGCGGAGGTCCGCGCAGACCTCGGCCTGTGCCGGACCCGCCATATGGCGGCGCCTTGGCCGTAGCGCCTGACGCGAGGAGGGGGAGGAGGAGGGGGAGGGGGAGGGGGAGGGGGAGGGGGAGGAGGAGGAGGATTTTTTTTGGGGTCGACCCATGATCAGCCACATGACTCCGCTGGCGTGGCGAGTGCCAGCGAGAAAAAAAAAAGACAGGAACGCAGCGGTGAAGGCACATCACTGCGCAGCAGCACGGCTCGGGCTGTCCACTATACAAGGACAGCAGACTGGGCGGCGAGGAAGAGCTATACAACCTGCAGCCGCCACCCGAGCAGGGTGCAACACGGGAGCCCTCCGAAGGGGCCGTGATGCAGAGACCCAGCAAGCAACTACTGAGCAGAGTAGGCGTCGGCGCCACACTCTACGGCAGCTGCAAACGGATCCAGGAGCAGCAGTCAGGAGGACCGATCGATCCACCCCGCACTCCAGGAAAGACACGGACCCACTGTACAGGGTCAGTCACAGGAAACAAAGTACAGGCAACAAGCGAGCCGCGGCAGCTGCTTGCAGCAAGCTAATTGGCAGGGAAGATTTAACGTGTTACAGTCAGCCCGTGGCCGACTAGCCATGCCAGCCGTGCTGGCGAAAGTCCTGACCAAATTTTTCAACAAGCATCCAGCGCAACATGGGGAGGAGGACAGCGAGGACAGTGCCGAGAGCGTGCAGGTGAATCACGAACACGCCTCGAAAAAGGAACGAGAGAGGGCCCTCATCCAACAAGGGGCGCTCTCCGCGCCGTGCGCGGGGCAGGGGAGCAACGGTGCGAGGGTCACTAACGGCGCAACGCCGGGCAGTCCCCACTCGCACCGCGCCCCCCGCCCGCACCCGCCCACTAATCAGGTGCCTCAGGCTCGGGCGCCTGCTGAGCATCGCAGGCACCCCGAGCACCGAGAAAACAAGCGGCTCGAGGGGCCCGCCCGCCTTGGGATGCAGGCCCCTACGAGCCAGCTCGAGCACCGACGCGATGGAGGCCAAGACAGCCCGCTGCACTTAAGGGGCCCTTAAGTGCAGCGGATCTGCTCCTTCCGTGCGCACGCCGCCGCAAGCGTCCTCGCAAACGAAGTGCCAAAGACTGCCCCTAGGCGATCAAGCCGACCCCCCGACGTGTAATAACCACATTTGTGGCAAATGCAAACGAAACTACCATCCGTACAGTCTATGAGCACACATCTATGCCCTAGATCACGAAGTACTGACGGGTGCACATGCAAAGCGAGCGAGCATGACCCACCAGGAGGTTCGACGCCAAACGTGCCACGACGACCACGCAAGCACGTAGCACATTGCCAATACGAGCCTACCCAATGCCATTCATGTGAAGGTTTCGCAGGAGCCTGCTCTTTAGCAGGCGGCTTGATTCGCTCTAAATCTTTGCCCAAGTTTAATCTAGGCCACAAAGACATTAATCTAGCACCCAAACGTCCTACAGCTCGGGCCACGGCCACGGAAAGATCCAGGCCCTCACGCAGCACGACCGACGGGGCAGGATGCAAGGATGCCGCAACCTTGGCCGAGGTATCAGCCCACGCATTGCCCTGTCTTAAATAGCGATCCCTTTCGTCGACCGCTTCATCTTTCACAATGTAACGCGAACACGATCCATCCACGAACATGTCTCCAGCGAACACACTATGAAGGTCCCCAATCTCTCCTTGGGCCCACTCCACCTGAATACCACCTTTATCCAACGGAGCAGGAAAAACATCACCTGGGTGAGGAAACGCCCCAAAGACAGCCAAGTTGTCGTCCACCTGGCTCGCCCACTTCTGGATCTTAATGGGCACTATCGAGTTCCTTAGTTCGACTACATCAGGACACTGGCAGTCCCACAATCTATGGCGGAGCGTGTCAGGCGCCTCGCCACACAGCGGGCACAGCACGTTCTGCAGCTGGTAGCCTAGGTCTGCCGCACGCGTACGAGTGTACACCGCGTTGCAAAAAAGCGCCCTCAGACAGCCTTTTTCAAAGGCAGAATACTTCGTGCTCTGGAGATAACTAAGGACCCCATCAGTGCAAACACGCCCAGACACGTTCAGCCGAGCCCCCATGTCCCACTCGAGACCTCTCACAACAGCTTTGCGAAGCAAATTCTTAATCAAAGTAGGCGAGAACTCCATCAGCGTCTGGAAGATCGCTGACGGCTCTTCTTCTTTCGCATGGCGAGCCGTGTTGGTATGCGTCGGTCGCTCCGATGGTCAGATGGTCGAAGGAAATATGGATTGCTCACCATCGGACCTACCCCCACTGTCTCTCGCTCCCCGAACTCAGGGGAGGAGGAGGAGGAGGAGGAGGAGGAGGAGGAGGAGGAGGAGGAGGGGGAGGAGGAGGAGGAGGAGGAGGAGGAGGAGGAGGAGGAGGAGGTGGAGGAGGAGGAGGAGGAGGGGGAGGAGGAGGAGGAGGGGGGGGTCCAGTGCCGATCCAAGACAGCCGCGCTGAGTTTCCCAGAGTTTCAGAGGGTTTTTGTCGTGGGCCCCTATCGTCATTGCCATTTTCGACCTCTGGGAGACCCCATCGCCAGGCCCAAGGGGCGTGAAGAAAAGGCCTGGGAGATGAACAGCGGGCCCAGGGATGGGTTCCAGACTTCTGGGGGTGGACGCTGCGAACACACCGCGACGTCGGAGTTCTGAGAGCAGCTTCGCTGGGCATCGCCGCTGCTGGATTCTCGGAATTCTGGGTAGGACGCACGGGGGCCGAGGGGGGTCCAGGGCATTTCGACCCGCACCCGGTGGGGAGGGGGCGGTGGACGGGATCAGAGTGGGGGGAGGATGACAGAGGAACGCGGAGGGGATGATGATGTCTAGTGCCTGCGCGTGAAGGATCTTGGGAGCGGGAGGGTGCCCCGGGCCTTCGGTTCAAGTGTTCTAGCAGGAGGTTTTCTCTCGATGGAGCTTCCTGTTCTTCCGTCCTTCCAGTCCCTACAGTCTGCCACCATTTGTGCGATTTCAAATCTACTCTTTGCGTTCACAGCGGCACGGGTTTTGATCGTCTATCAGGCGCCGGCGGTAAATCGTCAATTTTATTAGCGGCGGGAAAATTGCAGATTCCTTGATCATATATCACGCACAATCAGCAAAGCACGAAGAGTTTCCCAGCCCGAGTTGATAGCAGATTGATCTCGGGCGTTCAGTTGTCCCATTGTTGTGCTGAACAGTTCTTTAGACAATTTGCAGCATATAGAAATAGCATGAGGAAGAACATAGCAGAGTACAAATGTGTGTGGCGTTTGCGTTCACAACAAACCCAAACCACACGTCCAGATTTTTCGTGCTTATTTTTTCGGCCGGAGAGTTTCGAGTTGCACGAGTTTAGTGAAGAAATCTACCATCATTTAATACAAGTGTGGTCGAACACGAACAGTTTTCTAAACAGCCACGTCGGGCAGCGGATTCTTGATGCAACACACGAACGTTCCGAATTTGTTTGCATTAGTTTTTGTGCGTACCAGTTCTGGAGCGTTTTTAAAGCCCGCATTCAATACTGGAAATGGACAAAATTTGTCAAGATCATTCGAAGAAGCCGGCGGCGCTTCGGCAGGCGGTCCTCTCGGCGGTCCCGAGCTTCCCCCCTGTCTCGCTGGCCTGCCCGCCTGCGAACTGCTCCTGCCCTTTGGCTTCCTGCCCAGTGCCCGTGTGCGCGCCGCCGCGGGTCAACGTGACCTGCCTTCCGCACGAGGGCACTGCGCGCCCCGACGCGGGGCGGTTCGATACCGAGAAGGGCGTTCTCTGCGGGTTGCTGGGCGCGGTCGTGGGCGCGGCTGTCACCAGCTTCGCGTTTCGCCGATGGCGCCAAACCACTGTCGGGGAGACGCTCGAGGACCGCGCTCGTCAGCAGGTGGTTTGGCTCAACTTGAGGAATGGCGCGTGCAGGTGCGTATATCTTGATCAGGTACGATATCCCTGGGGTTCCGCTGTTCCACGAAAGGCTGGTCACGGGGGTTGGCTTCGTGACCCGTGGCCTGGTGGCCATTCCGACGGCGGACGGGGACCACAACGCCCAATCCACGCGCTGTGATGATGTGGCCGAGGCCCGCTGGTCAGGCACCCAGGGAGCGTGTACCGTGTCAGGCAGCTGCTTACCTCGGCGGAGCTCGAACAGCTCAATCGGAACAGTGCCCCCATGGTCGGCGGCGCCTCGCCCGCTCCTCCTGGAGCTGCTGGAACTGGAGTCGCAGGCGCAGCGGCTGCTCCAGCTGGCGCCGCGCCTGCGCGGCATGGTGGCGAGGCTGGAGTGGTGGCTCGCGCGGGCGCCTGCGCTGCGGCGCCCTGCGCTGCCCCCGCTGTCTGGCTGGTCACGGAGGACTTCCGAGGCTTGCGGCGGGGAGAGTGACCGCCCGTCCCGCTCCCCGCGGACTCCGTCGCGGAGGGCGACGCCGCGCCGGTGCCAGTCGCAGGCGGTTTCGTCACGGCCCGTTTGGTGCCAGCGACTGATGTGGATGCCTTCGTGATCGACGACCTCAGGGTGCCCCCCCGTGAAGTTCAGCCAGGAGGGTTCGAGGTGCCGACCGTTCACGGAGGCACTGGGCTTCCAGGTAGCCGCTGAGCCCGAGGGCGGCCTCATGCTGGACGGCCCTCCTTCTTGCCTCTAGCTCCTGCGGTCGTGGTGCGACGTTGGTCTCACTCCAGTGGCTCACCGCTCCAAGTGGCTGCGGACAGGTTGCATCACAGACGGAGATCGCTCGATTCACGAGCATGAGGTCATCTGCAGGGTGCTGGATTCGATGATCAGCGTGGACCAGCTCAACGCACCCGCGCTCCCGAGCGCCGAGCTGCGGTGCCGCCGCGTGCAGGTCATCGAGGATGCGCGCGCGGTCTCGCCCTCGGCCCCCGACTATTCGGCGGCCGGCGAGTACATGGGCTGCTCGGCGCACCGCGGTGGGGCAGCTGTGGCTCCGCAGCTGCAAAAGCACGTCGCAGCGAATGTGCGCGACAAGGCCGCGGTGCTCAAGGAGGCCTGGAAGGCGAAGGAGGAGCAGAAGCTGCGCCGCGGCCCCAGGGGCGGAGGCAAGGGTGACCCCGCCCACTCGGCGGGGTCGGGGTCATGGCGGCCCCGCGCCGCGGGAGCTAGCCGACCCGCGGCTGCCATCCGGCCAGAGACGGACGCGTCGCGCGTCGCTTGCAGTCTGATGTAGGGAGCCCTCCTCCGCTCCAGGCAGCGACAGATCGCTGGCGCGATCTCTTCCCGTTGCCATGCATTCAGCCGGCGCCGCCATCGTAGGGGCCAGTCTCGACTTATACGCGTCGGCGCTCGGGGCAGGTCGCCAATGACGCGAGTGCAGGTCTCAGCGCGCCCCGCCCGCCGCGTGGGCAGCGCGGGCAGACCGCGGCGGCTCGGCGCCTTGCAGCTGCCACTGTTTTGCACCAGGTGATGACGGCCCCTTCGTCTGCCATCCCCCACTCACGTCGTGGGGCGGCTAAAGAGCTCCTGGCCAGCAGCCTGTCCTACGCCGTGGGCGAGGAAACGAGCCCCGTGGCGAACTGCGCCGGATCCCGTGTAGACATCCGAGAAGTGGATGCGGCCGCGCCTGCTGTCGAGTCGGCGCTCGACCCGATCGGGGGGGGGCTGCGCGCTGGTCTACCAGAGCAGGATGATGAAGACACACGTCAGGTAGGGTCCTCGACCCGGAGCCGCCAGTCAGTCCACGCGTGGGATTTGTAGTCGGATCCCGGCGCCTACCACCTGCGCGCCGCTGACCTGGTGGAGGATGACGTTTTTGGGTTCGCTTGCCGTCTGGGGGACTCGGTCACGCCTTGCTTCGTCGCGAAGAAAAGCGGGGCCCAGAAGCTGGTCTGGGGCGCGCGGGTGCCGAGCGGCAGGTTCCGCTCGCCTCCGCCCCTGTCCATGGGGGGCGTCTGCTTCGCGCGGGTGCCTCCAGCTACGCGGCGACCGTGATGGCGGGGGAGCTTATGCCGCGAAGCTCTACTGCGCGCAGGCCGACGCCAGGAACTATTTCTACGCGCTGAGGCTGCCGACAGATCGGGCTCTTCTTCTCGCTGCCGCCCGTCTCGCATGCTGCGTTGTCGCAGTGGGGGGTTTGGACTGTGGGCTCCCCCGACGGCCCCTCAGGGGGCTGGGTCTTGCCGTTTCTGCGCGTCGTTCCGACGGGATTGTCCTGGGCCTGCTGGTTGGGGCAGCGTGCCAACGCGCGCATTTGTTGATTCGCTTCGGGCCTCGTGGTCTCCAGGCGGTTCTAGGGGCGAGCAACGTTGGGCCCCGTCGGAGTTCCCCGCAGCTGACCGCGGGTCGAAGCGCTGGGGGCCGAGGTCGAGTCGCCAACCGCCTCGGCCTGGCAGCTCGCAAGCGGCCCGCGGCCAGCCGCCGCCTGGCCAGAAAGGACTTCCTGCAGGGCAGCCCGTTCATCGGGGCTTCGAAGGGCGAGGGGGGCGCGAAGCGCCCAGGGTTCATGGGCCCCTTCCGCGCGTTGGGCCCCAGCGGGGGGAGCTTCCTGGAGCGGCGCGCGGTGGCTCCGCAGACGCTGGCCTGCTGCGAGGAGGCGCTGCGGGAGTTTAGACGGTTCGCGCTCGCCCTCGGCTTGCCGCTCGTCGCAGCAGCGGGCGCCGACCGGGCGCCGACGAACTACGTCGACTTCGCCTGGGGCCTCGGGCTCGGGGGGGCCGATCTGCTGAAAACCTATGCCGCGTTCATCTCGGAGCGCCCCGTCTTTTCCCGAATGGATTCGCCCCGCTTGCTTCGGTTTTCGAGGGCGCCCCAGGGCCGGGGGCGCGCGGGCCCAGGGCAGGCGCGGCCGCCCGTGCCGCGGCAGGTCGCGGCCATGATCGCCGGCGCGATTGCGACGGCGTTGGGAGCTCCCATGGTGGCGGTCATGGTCGTCGTGATGCTCTGGGCTTACCTCGGGCTCATCGAGGCCCCTGGCCTCGGGGGCCAGGGCGTGTTCCCCCCGGGCGGCTCGCGCGAGCGCCGCGGCTTCAACCTTCGCCTCTCGGCGAGGGGTGGAGCGGCGAGGTCGGGCTGGCAGATGAGAGAATTCCGCCGAGGCTCCTCGGCTGGGGCTGGGGCCTCTGGTCGCGAGGTGCTGCTCCGCGAGCCCCAGCGCGCTGCTCTTCGGCGCGAGCGCGCGGGTGCTCGGGCGGCTCTGGCAGCGGCCGCTGGCGCTGGTGCGAGTCGGGCGGCGCCGCGCGTCTGGCCCGCTGCGGCGCGGCGGCCCGCCCCGCGACAGCCAGCGCCGCCGCGGGCCCCTTGCCGAGATCAAGGGCAGTGGCCGATGGGCCTTGGACTACAGCATGAAGGCGCGGGAGGCAGCGCTCAGCCGGCAGCCGGCGCCAGGGGTGGCCCCGCGGGGGCTCCAGGCGGCCGGGCCCCAGGGCTCCGCGCGAGCCAGGGGGGCGCGGGCGCTCTCCCGCTGCGCGTCCTCCAGCGCGGGGCCCAGCCGAGATCTCGCGCCGGGCCTTCCTGGAGCTCGCGCGCGGCTCCGCCCGACTGGCCAGCGCGGTCGCCGCCGCTTGGCGGGCCGCGCAGGACTGGGGCGCCAGCGACGGCGACGGCGCTGACCTGCGCGACGCCGACGTCGTTTCAGCGCTAGAGCGCTACATCCTAGACGGTTCCGTCGGCGGCGCCCACGTGGGCTTGGACTGCGAAGCGTGGCCCCGATCTCGCAAATATGATGGCGCAGGCGCGCCGCCGTTGAGAAGCGATGGGGCCATCTGGGGATTGCGCCGCCTGAACTGCAGTGGTTCCGCTAAGCTTGTCTTCGCCGATGTTCTGAGGCGGTTAGACGCCGCTCTGGGGCGTGGCCTTCCTTTTTCGGTCGAGAGCGCCCGCTCCTCTCGCCCGTGGCTCGTTCCCGAGCTCAAGTCAAGTGCCGAGTCGGCGAAGGCGGAATGGGCTCGCGTTGCTGTTTGCCAGTCTCGTGTTCCATGGCGCAATCAGCTGCCTTCTTCTGTTCAACTGGCCGCCCGCGCAGGCTGCGCTGAGACATTGCGCGGAGACAACTCCGTTGCAGTGCAACAGGTAAGGGGCATATTGTGCTGAAGGGCAAGGATCCGAGCGGAGTCTTTTGGACCATTAGAGCGCGCCTTTATCCAGTGGAGCTTTGTCAGACTCTGGCGCGTCGGTTTGTGGCTGAGGCCACTGCGCTGTCTTGCAGGCGGGCATGGGGTTCGAGGCCCTGGACCTTGTTCTCTCGCTCCGTCGCCTTTGCAGCTTGTGCTGCCGCGGCGCCCGCTCGCTCGTTCGCTGGGGTCTGGTCGAAGCAGCGACCGCGGCGAAAACGAATCTCATCGGACGCGCTTCGCGCCTTCATTTCTCTTAGCACGGCTTAGCTCCAGGGGTTCATGTCTAGTGCCTGCAGGTAAATGAGCTTGGGAGCAGGGGAGTGCCGCGGGTCTTCGGCTCCAGTGTTCCGGCGCCCGCCTGTCGACCCCAGCTGCCGCCTGTCCTTTGCTACCTTTATCCTGATATGGGGATCGGGGTCTTGAATATTGTTCACTCGCCCCTGCGCCTTCGCAGCTCACGTTGCCGTGGCGCCCGCTGGCTTTTTTCCCTAGATCCTGGTCGAAGCAGCGACCGCGGCACAACGTGTTTCATCGGACGCGGTTTGCGCCTTCATGTCTCCGGACACGGTTTTGCTCCATGGGGCTCATGGTAATGTTGATACTGGTGATTATCCGGATGATATAATGATGGTGCTGATGACGGCAATTCCGATGATGATGATGATGATGATGATGATGATGATGATGATGATGATGATGATGATGATGATGCTGCTGGCCATGATTACGATGATGTTGAGGGTTTTTTTTATGATTATGGCGATGAGGATGCTGTTGCTGCTGATGATGCTGCTGATGCTGATGATGATGGTGATGATAGTGTTGGCGGCGGCGGTGGTGGTGGTGGTGATGATGATGGCGTTTGCGATGATGATGCGGAAGATGATGAGGAGGAGGAGGGTGAGGGAGGAAAGGAGGGAAAGAGGGAAGGAAGGAAAGAGGAACGGAGTGAAGAGGGGAAGGACGGAAGGTATTTGAGGAGGAGGAGGGGGAGGGAAGGGGTGAGGAAGGAAATCTGCAAAAAAAGGGAGGAGGAGGAGGCGGAGGAGGAGGAGGAGGAGGTGGAGGAGGAAGGGGAGGAAGGAAAGGAGGAGGAGGAGGGGAGGAGGAGGAGGAGGAGGAGGAGGAGGAGGAGAGAGCAGGAGGAGGAGGAGGAGCAGGAGGAGGAGGAGGAGGAGGAGGAGGCGGAGCGGAGGGAGGCGGAGGCGGAGGCGGAGGCGGAGGCGGAGGCGGAGGCGGAGGCGGAGGCGGAGGCGGAGGCGGAGGCGGAGGAGGAGGAGGAGGAGGAGGAGGAGGAGGAGGAGGAGGAGGAGGCGGAGGGGAGGCGGAGGCGGAGGCGGAAGCGGAGGCGGAGGCGGAGGCGGAGGCGGAGGCGGAGGAGGAGGAGGAGGAGGAGGCGGAGGAGGAGGAGGAGGAGGAGGAGGAGGAGGAGGAGGAGGGGGGGAGGGGGAGGGGGGGAGGAGGGGGAGGAGGAGGAGGAGGAGGACAGGGCACGCCGCGCGGAAAGTTTGGGGCACAGGACGCCCCGCTGTCCGGCGTCGTGGAGCTGGCCGTGCCGCCGCAGTCGCCGAAATTGCTGGTGCTGCGGCAGCACGGCCTGCCGGACGCGGTGCTCGAAGGACCAACCATAGTTTTTCGCCGTTTGTGGCTTCGCGGGGCCCTCCACGGGCTCCAGACTTTCTCAGAGAACGGTTCAGGATCAAAAGCACGTCCTGGGGGAAGGCCCCGGGTCCAGGACCCGTTTCCATCGTAATTCGGGGCATACATGGTAGGGGGAAATGAAGGTGCACCTTTTGTCTCTGAAAGTGGCCTTTGAAGGGCCCCCTTGGCCATTCAAAGGGGCACGAAAGGTGCACTTTTCTTTCCCCCCTTCATTCATCGCCCCCCATGAAGCAACGCCCCGAGAAGGAAAGGGCAGCGATCGTTCCAGAGCGTTCCGAACGCTCCCAGGGCGGTCTGGAAGGCTGGGGGACGGCCGCGGTGCTCGACACATCGTCCAGGACCGCCGGATCTCAGAGATCCCGGATGAAGCTCAGGTGTTGTCCTTGTCCTGGTCTCGTCTCAAGCATAGACCTGCGAAGTCTTCGCGCAGGTGTCTTGGGTCGGCGCGTGTCCCCCCTGGGGCGGCGCCTTGAGCGCCGCCCCCCTTGTCAAGCAGCAGCGAGGCGTCCTGGCTTTAAGTCGGGCGTGTCCCTCTACAGGAGGAGTATACAAAATAGTCAAAACATAGTCGGGGGACGATGTTTTGAGTAATACTGGTTATGTTTGAGCATTGTTTGACTCATTGTTGCACTTCGTGTAAGCTTTGCCTGTCGAAGGACACGCCCGACCTAATCCCGGCTTGTCAGAACCTTTTGTGGTCTGTACGATTGTCTTCATAAACATTTCTGTCTGAGACTGTGTTGTTTATCACATCGGGTCTATATGCTTTTTGTTATTAGGACACTTTCCTAAGGACATGTCGTTGCAGGCCTATCGGACTAAGTCGGACCTGTTCTTCTACAGGAGGAGCATTCAGAACTAGTTCTATTAATAGTCAGGGGACGATTTTGTTTTTTTGATCGTTCTGAGGATATTCAAAACAACTTTGTTTTTCATCGCTTCGCTCATTCCGCCGGCCCATTTGCCTCGCCGGCCCAATGCGGTGCGGTTGGGCGGCTGCCATTTTTTCGGAGGCGGAGGGTGGCAGGTCAGATGCCTCACGGATGTTGGTTGGGCTCTCGTGGTTGGCTTCTCAGGGGCCTTTGGGAGGCAGTTTTGAGGCCTCTTGGGGGCCGTGTTGGGGCCTCTTGGGGCCTCTTGGGGCTTCTTGGGGTGCCTCTTGGGGGCCCCTTGTGGTCTCTTGGGGGTCTATTGGGGCCTCCTGGGGGCCTCTTGGGGCTGAAGGCTGGACGTTTCGGTTCCTGCCCCCCTTCTTGGGCCCCTCTTGGGGCCGTTTTAAGGCTCTCTTGGGCCGTCGTCGTGGGGCCCTCTTGGAGGCTTCGTGGGCCGTCTTGGGGCGGTCTTGGAAGCTTCTTGGGCCGTCTTGGTGCGCCGGTAAGCCGAAAAGGCGAGAACGCCAAAAACCGCCAGAAACTTCAGGAAAATCACTAATTTCTGCCTCTGTGGGCCCTCTTGGGAGATCCCTTGGAGGCCTCTTGGGGCGTCTTGAAGGCGCTTTGGGTTGTCTGGAGGCAATATTTGGCTTTTTGGATCGCTCTTGGACCGTCTCGGACCATGTTGAGCTCTCTTGGAGGCCATTTGAAGCGCTCATGGAGCGTTTTTGGGAGCCTGCTGGGACCTGGCAGGGACCTGGCCAGGACCTGCCTGGGACCTGCCCGGGGTCTTGCCGGGACCTTGCTGGGACTTGCGGGGATACTTTTCGTCTGGGGACCCCCATGGGCGGCCCCGCGCGCGTGAACTAGAACTACTGTTAACCAGTTACCGGAGATCTTAGCACGCCCTTGGCCAGTTGGGCCGGCGAATCTTTTGTCCCAAATCCGCCTGTAGGAGGACATGCCCGACCTAGCTATAGGAGTGCCGGGACGGTCGGTCCCTGCTCAAACCCTGGCGCGCTCCGCCCGCCAGTGTGAGGGGCCCAGCGCTGAGCCAGGAAAGCCGAGCGGATCTTCGAGAGTTTTTGCGTGGGGTTGGGGGAGGGGGAGGGCTTCTAAGAAGCACCCTGCTTCTTGGCAGGCGCGGGCCTCATCTACAGATTGAAGGCCAGCGCCTTTCAAGAAGCCGCCCCCTTCCCCGCTCCCTCCACCCCCTCGTGCGCGCCGCGAATCTGCAGCATTTTTTGTTGTTGTTTTTTTTGTTCTACCAGGCTCGGGCGACGAGAAGTGCAAACAGCTCGCATAGTAAGGATGGGCAACCTTCCCAAGGGTACCCTTGCATCGTTGCCCCTTCGATCCATCCTTGGCGACTCTCGCTGGCCAGCCTCGTTCGAGCAGCGCAGCCGTGGCCCTCCAAGGCCCTCCCATCCTTGCCACGCGTCATCAGGGGCAACTCGGGTCAGGGCTAGCTCGGGTTCGTTTTTTCGGGAATCCGAGCCCGAGTTTCCCCAGGCCCACGCTACCGCGGACAATTCGGCTGCCCAATAGGCACACGAGCCGATCCTGGCCAGGCCCGTCCTGGGCCGAGGATCGGTGTACGTGCTTCCAAGGCGATGCCAGGAGGGCGTGCACCGATCACAGGCCCAAACTCCCTTCGCATGCTGGCGGGGGTCAGCTTTTGTGGGGGTGAGGAAAGGGTAGAAAGCTCGATTCCTTGGATTCTTTTGTTCGGGGGGCCGCATTCTTCTGGAAAGCTGTGTCGTCCTTGTCCTTGCATCGGCAATTCCTCCGGGAATTCTTGGCCTGGGCCAGTTTTTTATCAGAAGGTCTGTCTTCCTGAGGTTTTCCCTTCGCTGACTGACTCTGACCCCGGAAGTCAGACCCCCATGAGAAGGCGAATGGGGAGTGGGCCTAGCCATGATCCGTGTAGTTGCATCGTACTCTTCCTTCTGTAGGTTCGGGTCGGACGAGGGGGATGCGGAAGGAGGGGGGGCACGACAGCGACATCTGCTGCATGCGCCGCCGGGCACTGGCGCCTTTGGCGCCGGGAGGTGCCGGAGAAATCAGCGAGCTGATTCGCCGGGAATCAGCCGAAAATATGGGAAGTAGGGCCCTGGAGCCCTTGAATTGGCCAGAATCAATAAACCAGGTCTGCCGTAGTTGGTGTTTTTTCGGGCGACGGCAGTTCCGGTTAGTGGAACGGGGCGGGGTGGGCATCCCCCAGTACACATCACCGAACCAGGTTTCACTAAACCCAGTTCTGCCAACGCCCGACTTTCGATTGGCCCGATGCGGCGCGCCAGCGATTGCAAGCAAGTGAGAGTGGGCAGGCTTCTCAGACGGCGTCGGGGCTTCTCTCAGGAGGGGAGAAAACACACAGACACAATTAATCGTCGATGCCCTCGAAAATATGGGAAACATGGAAGTGGGGGGGAAGACGAAAAACCTCAAAAATATAAGAAAATATAGGGAGTCCTGGGATTAGTGTGTATTTATTTGTGTGTCCCTGGGTCCCTTCATTCTCAGAGGGCCCCTGGCCTTCTGAGAGGAGCCACCTCTGCCCTCGGAGAGGGACGCCTTCTCAGAAGGTCGTACAATGGAGGCCCATGCCAAGAGACACCCTGCTCGCCTCCAGGGTGCCCTGGGTTTCTTGGGCTTCGACTGTTTTGCTATGGGAAGCGTGACGTTCCCACACCAAAAGTCAATGGACGTCCTGTGGTCTCAGGGTTGGGTTTCTTGTGGAAGATTACTTGTGGACTGGCCTCCACTGTAGGTCCTAGGCCATAGTCTCCTGAGAAGTGTCCCCCCCCTCTGCAGGTGGTTTTCGGGTCGTAACTCCGGCCTACAGCGGCCGTTCGGGACGATCCAGGCAGTCTCGGAACGCTTTCGACGAGGCGCAGTTGCTGGAGAGCGCCCCCAATTTAGAAAGCCGCCTAGAGCCGACGGAAACGGTTAAGAAACTCGAACCTCGAACATCGAACCCGAACCGTCTCCTCTCGTGGAGAAGACGGAAGGCGCATTTACCGCCAATTGCTCCCTGGACCTCTCCTGGGGCGCGTTCTGGCAAGAGTTTCGAAGAGAGTCCAGCCGTCACACCGGGGGCCCTCCAGGACGAGCAGCGGCACCGGTGCCCCAGGTCACCCGCGGGGGCGCGACGGTCATCGCGCTTCGCGCGTCGCGGCCTTGGCCAGACGGGCTGCCATTCTTCCTGGGTGGGGGGGACTGCGGGGGGGTTGCGAGGGCACGTTGGTAACAGCTCTGGAGGTAGGAAAAGGGCATGGTATAGAGGGGCGTGATGCTGATTTCATGTCAAGGGGAATCTGGCGATGTTCTTCATCGCAGATGGCATCGCCATTCCCACGATTGGCACCATACCCCTTCATGCCACACCCCTGTGACGACCTCCAAAACTCAAGAGGGAAAGAAACACACAGACACAATGAATCGTCCACTCCCAGGAAAAGATGGGAACATATGGGAAGTGGGGGCAAGACAGAAACCCAGAACATATAGCAAAAATATAGGGAATAGTTTTATTTGTGTTTATTTATTTGTGTGTCCCAGGGCCCCTTCAAAAACAGCGCGCCGCGCATCGCGCGGCGGCGACCCGCGCAGTCCGGCGACTTGTCCTTCCTCCGCTTTCATCGCCTCCCGCCTCGGCGCGCCGCCGAAGCGTCGAGGAAGAGCAAGCGGCGTAAGCGTACGTCGGGCGCGTCCCTCTACAGGAGGAATATTCCAAAATAGTTGAGCAATAGTCTGGGGACTATTGTTTAAAATCTGTTCTAATATTTCTGGAGTGTTTTTTCCTTCAAAATCCGCCTGTAGGGGGACACGCCCGACCTAAGCGTAAGCATAAACTGTCCAGGCTCCGCGCGGATTTCTCGGATCGGCGCTGGTCACCCCCCCTCCCGGCGGCGCCTCTGGCGTCGCCCCTGGCCCGCTCCGTGTTCCAGGGAGGGGCTTCCAGCGCAGTTCCAAGGAATCCGCGTGATGCTCCGACAGTTTATGCTTCTGCCGCTTCTTTTTATACTCTAGAGGGGTGCCGTTTTTTCGTCTTCTGGAGGGGGGAGGCGAGAAGGGGCGGGCCTTCTCAGAAGGCTCGGAAGGCCTCTGGCTTTCTGAGACGGGTTCGAAGCCTTCCCCGCAGACACGGCAAGCTTCTCAGAAGGCCGGAGAGCCTCTGAGAGCTCCGCCGCCTTTTGGGAAGGCCTGGTTGCTTTGGGGTCGACTCGGCTCTCCCCGGGATCGGCGCAGCCGCTGGAACGCATCCCGAGGCTGGAACAACGCTGGGGACTCCCGAAGTCGCCCGGAGACCTCAACCTCGAACCCCGAACCTCGGTGTCGCTCGGACGTGAGCATTTTTCCTCGGCGAGGACCCTCGAGGAGAACCCTGGAGCACCGGGCCAGAGAAAAACGCGGACGACACCGACAGATGCACGGGGAATGAGGACGCCCGAGCGATGGCAAGCTGGTGCTCGCCGTCTCGACAGCAGCTTCCCCCCTCCCCAGCGCGCCGCCGAGAGTTATCACCCACCAAACCAGCCCGACCCGACCCGAAGGCCTCGATCTGCCCTCCATTTGCAGTCGGCAAAAACGCACATGGCACCCCGTACCCCCCCCCCCACACACCGAAAGTCGAGGCTTGGGGCTGGGTTGGGGTGGCCTGGTAGGTCCTCCGAGAGGTGCTCAGCATGCCCGCCGCCGCCCGCGCGCGGCTGCTGGCCAAGTTCCAGTCGGCGCTCGGCGCCCTCGGCGGGCTGCGGGTGCACCAGGCCCCCGGCCCGCGCGGGCCCCGTAGGGCCGCCCGCCTCGCCGGCCGCCAGCTCCCCCGGGGCCGCCGGCCTGCTCCTGGTCGCCATGGTCTTCCACCGCCACCACACCATAAGTAGGAGGGGGAGGGGGCCCTCCTCCTCCTCCTCCTCCTCCTCCTCCTCCTCGTCCTCCTCCTCCTTCTCCTCGTCCTCCTCCTCCTCCTATTCCTCCTCGTCCTCCTCGCCCTCCTCATCATTCTCCACCTCCTCCCCCCCTCCAGCTTATGGTGGTGGTGGTGGTGGAAAACAGGCCCATCAAAGCGGGTCCTGAGGGAAACCCGTCCTCAGGTTTTCCGACCGTTTTCGGTCTTTCGCAGCCCTCCACGGGCCCTGGGGCCGTCAGAGCACGACGCAGGATGAGGAGCTCGTCCTGGGGGAAGGCCCCGGGGTCCAGGACCCGTTTCCCTCAGGACCCGCTTCCCCCATGCTAATGCTGGGTACGATCGTCGAAACGGGTACGGAAAGGATGGGTACGGTATGTTGCACCCATCAGTTGCGAAAAATAAAGAGGGGGCGGGCGCGGGTTGGGTCGCGGGTGGGTCGCGGGCTGGGTCGCGGGATGGGTCGCCAGGTGGGTCGCGGGTGGGTCGCGGGATGGGTCGCGAATGGGTCGCGGGATTGGTCGCGGGTGGATCGCGGGGGGGGGGTCGCGGGCGAGGAGGACGACAACCACAAACAACAAACAAAAATAATCCGCGCCTCGGAATTCCATTTCAGCCACCCAGGGGCAATGGATGGCCGTTCGCCCCCTTCATTCTGACGAAGACCGACAGCAGTTCCTTTTCATTTTGAGGAGGACTCGCTGTGAGTGTCGGTACGGGCGTTGACCATTTGGGACAGAAAGCCGACTGCCCGACACTGGTCGCTGACGCTTTTGAGCAACATTTGCGTTTGGGCATCGTACCCACCGTGTCCTTACCGAGATCGATCTTGGTCGTGCTTTTTCGCGATGTTGCATTTTTTCAGTAACAACAGCTCGAAGGGTCCGACCGAACAAAGACAACACGGAAGTTGTTTGCCCGGCGAAGGCCCCTGGTAACCAGGGACCTTCGCCGGGCCCCGGGGCCCCGCCCCAAAAACGGCTTGCGATAAGAAAAAGCGACCCAGGGGAAGTTGTCGGGACTTTTGGGTCGGCGCTACCCAAACACTGATTACTATTATGCGCGCCAAGCAATCGTATAGTATACGCTCCGCGGCGAGCGCTTTCTGGCCGTAACGCTCGGGAAGCGATCTACCACGAGATGGTCGTACCAGATGTTCGGGTCGGACGCACGCCTCCGAGGAGGACGCACAGTACCAGTACGTGCCGCCGCACGGGTTTGCCGCGGCGCCGGCTGCGTCTGCGTGGGTTGCGGGACGCAGGGCCTCCCGTTTGTTCTGCCGCGGTGCATGCGTCGTCGTCCACCTTGGCGCGTCGAGGACAAACGGCGCGGCGACGTGTCCTTCTGCGTCCCATGGTCGGGTTTTTTGTTGGGGGGGGGCCCGCAGGGGTGAACAACTGAGATATCGGATCATCGAGAGTAAAAGAGCCCCAACCCTAATCGCACAGCCAGGACGTGGCCTCGCTGAGGTCCCCGTCCTTGCACTAAGGAAAATCACTCTTGGCGGCTTGGCACACCTGCAGAAAAAACAACCCTATCCGTGTATGTGGCCCTCCTGTGTGTTTGTCACCACCCGCCAAACCACCCCAACCAAACCCGAAGGCCTCAATTTGCCCTCCATTTCCAGTTGGGGGGTGGGGGGTCGGGGAACATAAACAAAACACACACATGAAGCTCGAACCCCTCCCACCCGCAATTCGGGTCTTCGGGTTGGGTTGGGGTGGTCTGGTAGGTGGTCAGTTTGGCCCTCCTAACGCAGCCCCCCTCCCAAAGGGTTCGGGGTCCTTTTTGGGTCCATCAGCGGAGCTCTGGGCCCCCTCCTCGCCTGCGCTCGCCGCGGCCCGCCGCCCCCTCCGCCCCCCCCTGCCGGGGTGCCTCGGGGGACTCCGAGGAGGCCGCCTGCCTGCCTGCTGCGGAGCCGCCTCGATCGCCACTCCGCCCACTGTTCTCAAGTCGGGCCTGTCCCTCTACAGGAGGAATATCCAGAAATAGTCCAAACATAGTCTGGGGACGATGTTTTGAGTATGGTTTGGCCATCTTGGAGTATTTTTGAGTAGGGGGGCACGCCCGACTTAACACTATTCAGCCAAGCGCAGAGGGGCCCTTACCTGGCCTCGGGACCGTCAAAAACGATTCAGGAGGAAACGCCTGTCCCGTGAAGGGGTCGAGACCTCTGGGGATCGAGGTCATGAAAGCAATGCGACGTCGAGGTTCTGGGTTCTGGGTTGCACGATCTGACGTTTCGGGAACGGCCGATCGTTTCAGGTTGAGCGATCCCCGGGGTGTCAGAAACCAGCGCCAGAGTCTCGGCCACGCGCAGATGGGGTAGGGGGAGGGGGAAGGATTCATGGAAGCACCCCTGCTTCTTAGAAGGCGCGGTCCTTGTTTATAGATGTAAGGCCAGCGCCTTCCGAGACGCACCCTCCTTCGAAGAAGCCTTCCTGATGCGCGCCGCCAACAATTACGACCACCCAGATCCAAACGTTTGAAAGAGCGCTTTCTGTGGTCGCTTGGAGGGGGGGGGGGTGGAACCGGACCTCCCCCCTTATCGTGACGGAGGGGGGGGGGTCAAACCCGCCCCCCCCCCCTCCTTCCTTTGCTTCCCCTCTCCTCGGGCCG
The DNA here is from genome assembly GCA_963575745.1 of Prorocentrum cordatum. Lineage (NCBI taxonomy): Eukaryota > Dinophyceae > Prorocentrales > Prorocentraceae > Prorocentrum > Prorocentrum cordatum. The sequence continues at coordinate 180,493 of CAUYUJ010004892.1, read as the reverse complement.
GCGCTTGCGTCGGCGGCGGCTGGCGACGGCGGCGGGGACGACGATTTCCATTTCTGGGCCGGCGCCGGCCGGCGCCTGCGGCGGCGGGCGGCGGTGGCGGGGAGCGTCGAGTGGTGGTGGTGGTGGTGGGTTGTGGTGGTGGTGGTGGCGGTGGTGGTGGTTGTGGTGGTGGTGGTGTGGTGGTTTGCTGTGGTGGTGGTGGTTGTGGCGGTGGGTGGTGGTGGTGGTGGTGGTGGTGGTGGTGGTGGTGGTGGTGGTGGTGGTGGTGGTGGTGGTATGTCAAGCAGTGGCGAAGCGTCCTGGCTCGCATATAGCCCCACCAAACAATGTTCTAAGAACCTTTTGTGGCTTCCACGAAATGTTTTAGAACATTTCTGGCGGAGTCTGTCTTGTTTTAACACATCGGGTTTATGTTCTTAGAACATTTTGTGGGTTCTAGAACATGTTTGGGTTCTAAGAACATTTCGTGGTAAAGCTATAGGACTACCGGGGC
>CAUYUJ010004892.1:150000-177500 GCA_963575745.1 Prorocentrum cordatum | reverse complement strand
GGAGGAGCGGCGTTTGGTGGGGGTAGGGTTCGGATGTCTCTACCTACTTTCGGAGGTCTGCGTGGGGTTGTTACATCGGCATTGGAGCCCTTCTGGCGTTGCCTCCGGCGCCGCCCCTGGCGCGCTCCACGCTCTGGCGCGCTCCAGCGCTGGTCCCAAAAATTTGCGCGGACCTCCGACAGTTTCTGTTTACGCTCCTCGTCGTCCTTCTTCTCATTGGGTTGTTGAGTGTGGCTCTCCAGGGCTCTCTTTGACCGATGGGGGGTTAGTCCTCGTCGCAGGGGCGTTGCCTGGATCGGCGGACTGGTAAGGGTGACGACTTCGAGGGGGCCTGAGAGCTGACTTCGAGCACGGAGTGCGTTGCCTTCTCGCCGGGGGGCGCTCATACAAGCAATGCACCGAGCGCAGCCCCCCAACCCGCTCGCATGACAGCCTGAGCTTGCCAGCGCCACGTGGCTTTTTTGGTCGTGCACGCTGCTCTGTGGGCGTGCTTTGGGGTAGGCCGGCCGTGCTCCCTGCCCCCAGGAGGCGTCGCCCGTGGTGGCGCTGCTGGATGAGCACCGCCAGCGGGCGGGCGCGCTCACCAGCGTCGGCGCCGGCGGCTTCGTGGTGCTGCCCTACGCGCCGGCCCTTCTGGACATGTCTGGGGAGGACATGCGCCTCTTCGGTGTCCGGAGGAGGAGCGAGGAGCGAGGAGCGAGCGAGGAGGATGAGCAGCGAGGGGCGGGGAGGAGAAGGGTGAGGAGGAGGAGGAGGAGGAGGAGGGTACGAAAATGAGGAAGAGCGCGGGAGGGATTGAGACGAGGAGGAGGAAGATGAGGAGGAGGAGGAGGAGGAGGAGGAGGAGGTACATGAGGAGTTGGAGGAGGAGGAGGAGGACAAGGAGAAGAGGAGGAGGAGGAGGAGGAGGAGGAGGAGGAGGACAAGTCTGGGGAGGACATCCGCTTCTTCGGCGTCCTCGACCTCTGCGAGAGTGATGGGTCGCCACAGCCTTCCTCGGCCTGGCATAGGCGTCGGGTGCCCCGCTCTGCAAGCTGGCGCGGTCCTGCCTCCCGCCTCTCCTCCCCACCTCCTTCCGTGGGGCTGTCTGCAGGCTGGTGCGTTTTCCCGCCAAGCGGGCCTTCTGTGAGGGAAGTCCTGCCTCTGCAGCTACTTCGATCCAAACTGTTTTTGTTGTCTCGTAGATAGGGCCAGACATTGGGTCCGGTATATTTCTTTGCTTTGCATTGCCTCCTCTTCCTCAGCTTCCGCATCCTCCTCCTTGCTTCCCCTCCTCGCTTCTACTCCTCCTTGCGTCTACACTTCTGCTCCTCTCCCCTTCCTCCTCCTCCTTCTCCTCCTCCTGCTCCCCCTCCTCCTCCTCCTCCCCCTCCTCCTCTTCCTCCTCCTCCTCCTCCTCCTCCTCCTCCTCCTCCCCTCCTCCTCTTCCTCCTCCTCCTCCTCCTCCTCCTCTTCCTGGACGCAGCGTGCGACAGCGAGGTGGGGAAGGGGGGGAGGGGGCGGGAGGAGGAGCACGGTGTGTGCAGAGCGGGCGCCCGTGTGGGAGGCACCTGGTGGCCCTCAAGGCCGAGGCCGCGGGCGTCGGCCTATGGCTGCTCTGGTGCCCGCAGGCCCACTGCGGAGCCACCCCGGGGGCTCTGCGGTCGGCCTCCGTCCTGGAGGCTCGATCAGGGAAGTGCTGATAGTAGAATGCGACGTTCTTCCCTCCTCCCTCCTCCTCCTCCTCCGCCTCCTCCTCCGCCTCCTCCTCCTCCTCCTCCTCCTCCTCCTCCCCCTCCTCCTCCTCCTCCTCCTCCTCCTCCTCCTCCGGGCAACGATTTAAGGGGAAATAGGGGCTTGGCATCGCTTGGACGTGTGCACTTTCTTCTTCGGCGAGGACCATCGAGGAGCATCCTAGATCATCTGGCAAAGGAAGCACGCACGAGACCAAACATGCACGGGGATTGGACGTCCGAGCGATGGAAGGGGGGGGGGGGCGTCTCGAACCCCAAGCGCCCATTGATCGCCGATTGGGCTCTGACAGCCCCACCCCGCCGGGGAGCGTTCGGCTGCGCTATCATGGGCCCATTGCCGATCTATCGGCGACGCATCGCCGATTTCAGGTCGATGTTTCCCCCCCACCCCCTATGCCAGTCCCCCCCCCTATCGTTGGCCCGTGAAGCACAACCCGCGCAGCTCAGCGTGCACGCTCAGAGATCCTGGCGGATCTCTTGGCTCTGGGTTTCGGTCGGGCATGCCCTCCTACGGGCGGATTTTGGGAAGATAGACAAGAACGAATTAAACAAATCATACAAACACACTGCACATGTGATCGTTTTTTTTATTTCATTGTTTTGCCGATCGGCGTGGGCCCCCCCTATGGAGTAGATCTTGGCTGTTTTTTGGAACCTGTTTCGAGCGGGGTGGAGTCCCCTCGCTGCTGCAAACAGTCACACTAAGCAGAGGTCCGGAGCCAGACCCCTCCTTCCCCCCTTCCTCCCAATGTCCCAGTGCCGACACGCCGGATGAAAAGAACAAATAAGCGCTTACCATGGTCCCCATACTATGGGCACGGCACATGGTCTGTTCTTGACCTTCCTCCTGTGGAGGGACATGCCCGGCTGAAATCTCTGGGCTCCCCCCCCCTTGGCGACGCCTCCTACGCCGACCCCCTGGGCGCGCTCCTCGCGGCAGGGGGGGGGGGCGGGCCCCGCTCCGATCCGAGAAGCCCTCGCGCCTTTCGAGCGCCGACGTCTGTGCAGTTTTGAGTCGGGCATGGCTTTGGTTTCTACAGGAGGAATCTTCCAAAGCAGTTCAAACATAGTCAGGGGACGATTTTTCGTGCTCTCTTTTGTCTGACCATTTGCTTATTTCTGGCATTCAGAAGCTTTCGGGCAATCTCCGCCTGCAGGAGGACATGCCCGACCTAAGTGTAGTGTTGCTTTTCCTTTCCTGAAGGCTCGCGCGGTGGACGCGGAGGCGGACTCGCCCGAGGAGGCGAGGAGAGTCGGAGACGAGGAGCTCGCGCGCTTCTCCGTGCGCGGCGCGTCCGAGGGGCAGCCGCTGTGCGTGATGCTGCAGGCCAGCGCGGTCCAGACGCGAGACGACTGGATGGCGGTCCTGAGCGGCTGTCTTCCTCCCTTGAGGATGCGCTAGGACCGCGTCCGATCGCGCTGAGAGGCCCCAGGTGGGCCTCTCAGCACTCGAAGGCAGCAGGCTGACACGCGTCAGCGGAATTTCCGACGAAAATCGTGCGCCCCTCTCCTCAGTCAATCACACCTTCTGCTTTGCCCTGTTGTTTGAACGAGGCACGCTCCGTCGCGTCCAGTTCCCCTCGCAGGGGAGCATGAATTCAGCCGCTTGGGGGAAGATGTTAGACGTGGATACTTCGACGCATAGCAATGACATCCTTAGTGCTGCACCTACTGGGGTAGTGAAGGATAGCATCGTCCGCTGAAGTTTCTGATCGGATGGCTCTCGCAACAGTTCAAGGCTTAGCTGTCAGGGATGTCTGGGGCGCTCCGCCAAGCTTAGCTCGATGAGGCGTCCTGGCTGCGCGACAGCTTAGCGGGAGTCGATGCTGGATCTTTTGAGTTGGATTTCGTAGGCGTTGAGACCAGAGTTACGCGAGGTAGTAGATGATGTGCTGCATTCGTACCCTTTCACGGGGCACACCTCTTCTTGCTGAGCTTGTTCGCGTTGTTGGTTACACCCGGGGCAGTAGCAAGGATTTGCTTGAACATGTAGCGACGACAGCTGTCGCTTCCCCCATCCATTCAGACATAGTGCGCAATGGGGCACATCGAGATATGACGTTCAACTGCTGCATTTTTTGTTCAGGGCTTGCTCACCACCATTTGTCTGCGTGCCCGAAGGCACAGGGCCGGAGGAGAATTGCTGGACCGTCCCCGCCCTATGCTGGCGATGCCCTCCAGAGTTTTTGGCGCATCTGGGGTCTTGGCGTTGGATGCTGGAGAGCCAGGGAGGCAGGGCTCCTTTCGACTCCTCCTGCTCGATTCGATTCGATTCCGATTGATTCCAAATCCGCTTCGATTCGGCCTCGGATTCCGATTTGAGATTTGGTTTCTCAGCGGAGGTTTTCCTTGCCTGCCGATTTCCTCCGATTCGGCCTATTCCGACTTAGCTACGGATTTCCGCCGAGGAGGAGGAGAAGGTGGAGGATGAGGAGGACGAGGAGGAGCTACCGATTTCCGACGACCCGATTCATTTCGATCTCCGATTCGACTTCTGGACTCGACTCTGGGCTCTCCCAGGGAGGGCCCTGTCTGGCCCTGCGCATCAGAAGGAGGAGAGGCAACGCCGAAACCACCAGGGTGCCCACTTCCAGCGAGGAGGTCCACGATGCCTCCCCGAGCTGGAGGCTGGGGATGTCTCGAGCGAGAGGGGGGGACCACACCACCAGGGATACCCCCCTTGCCTCCTCGCATTTCCTCGCCCTGGTCATGTTGGTGTCGCCTTTCCGTTTTCCTATCATGATTTTCCCCCGCGATGTCGTCCATGTAATGATCCGCAGTCCCCGTTTTTCGTCTCGAGGGATGTGGGGCCTGGGGATGAGGGAGGAGGAGGAGGCGGAGGAGGAGGCGGAGGAGGAGGCGGAGGGGCGCACGGGGAGCGGCGCATGGGGGTGGCACGAGGGGCGTGGCCCGTTCCTTCCCTCAGGTGTTCGATCACGGTCCCTCTGTGTCTCAACGCAACCAGCGCGCTCTCGAGCGGAGCACCGCCGAGGTCAGTGGGGTAAACGAGAGAAGAAGAAGAATAACAAGTAGAAAGACAAAATGCATAAACAGTAGTTGTGGTTCTACAGCATGAGTGGGGTGAAACGAAAGAGACAGTAACAGACAAGCGAATCAAGCACATGTGTCGCTTCAAAACGTGAGTGGGGTAGGACGATGTCGAAGGCTCTCCACGTGAGTCTCTTTCCTGGGGGGCGATACATGGCTGGGGGGCAGCGAGGGCTGCTGAGAAGGAGCCCTCTATGCCCCCCTCAAGGAGGCCCTTTCGGGCCCATGAGGGGCCTTCAGGGCCGATGCATGGGGGGGGGCAGCGAGGGCTGCCGAACAGGGGCCAGTTGGGCTCCCCCCCGAAGGAGGGGCCCTTTTTCGGGCCCAGGAGGGGGCCTCGGGCCCGAAGAGGGCACCTCTCTCTCCCACCCCGCTTTCTCATCGCCCCCCGCGAGAACTCGCGCCCAGCCCCCCGAGGGCCCCCCCCCCTGGATCCCGCAGCCGTTCGGGCACGGGCCGCGGGCCCGCGGGCCCGCGGCGCGGCCGGCCGGCGGTGCTCCGCGGCTGCGCTCCCGACGGGAGGCTGGCAGGCCGAAGACCCGCGGAGCCGGCGTTGCGAAAGAGCCGCGGCAAGAGACGGGGGTCAGCAGGGCTCGTTTCGATTTCTCCGATCCGATCCGATTCGATTCCGATGGCCTCCGATTTTGAGCCGATGCGACATCGGATGCCGATTCGGGCTCCGATTTCTTATCTAGCCCGCCGAATTCCGCCGATTCGACTTTTCCTGATTCGGCTCCCCATTTCCGCCGAGTTGACTCATTTCGATCGCCGATCCGACTTATCGATTCGATTCTAGGCTCTCCTGGGGTCAATGCAAACGGGGGTCAGTCAGAGCGCCCGATATTGCAGGATCCTGCAGGGCCAGGGGTGCATTGACCTGAGCCTGCGTGCAGGATCCTGTAGGGTCTTGCCGGATCGTGCAGGATCCTGCGCAGCCCGATTGACCCGTGTCTGCATTGACCCAGGTCAGCAGGTCCTTGATTCTTCCGAGTGGAGCAACACGATGACCGTGACCAAGGTGTCGCTGGGTCTCGTCGGGGTCGATCGTGGTCAAGGTCCATGCCGGCCGTTGCCGATTCGCGAGGAAGATCCACGAATTGGCGATTACCAAGATGAGCGCTGAGCAAGCTCGAGACTGGCACTTCTGCGTACTGTCTTGGTGATGGTCACCGCCTTCTCCCCCTTCATTTTCGCCCTGGGTTCGGGCCCGGTCTCTCTCGAGGCATGCTGCAGGCAGACTGGGCCGAGGGCTCCGGCGTGAGCTTTTTGGGTTTGGCAGCGCCGTGGTTTCGGCGTGGAGTTTCGGGGCGGGCCCGCGGCGGCTCACAAGGGACCCCGACGGGTCAGAGGGCTGCATAAGTTACCAGCCTGGAACATATTCCTATCCCTATGCTGGGCACCTCCTCATCACGATGCCAATCTTAGGGATTTCCTTTTTTTTTGAGGGCGAATCCCTAAGATTGTCATCGCCTTTTGGCGTGTCAATCTTAGGGATAGGGATACGTTCGAGGCTGGTAAATAAGAGGCGATCCGAGAGTGGCTTCTCCTGTTTCCTCCCTAGTGGGGCGGGGGCCTACTCCCGAGTCCCTCCTCTGAGGGGCTCGATGCTCGGTGTAGACATCACGCCGTGTGGTCGGTCAGGGAGCCCAGGACTTCGGCGAAGGAATTGGGTGTGTAGACGCTCCAGCGTCCCACAGATTTGGCAGCCCTGGTGTTTATACGCCGGGCTCCTTGGCCGACCAAACGACAAGGTGTATACATCGAGCGCCTCCCATCTCCCTGGCGATCCCATGGGCCCTTGGGTTGTTAGCCTGCCAGTGGAATGGAGGCTGCCGTGGCCGCCAGGGACGCCAGTCTCCTGGCCGTGCTGGTGCGGGCGCAACTAGGCCAACGCCTCTCTGCTCTGCCTGCTGCTTCTGCCCCTGTTCCGCCTCATACTCAGACCGTCTGAACCCTGTCGGGGTCCAACTCATACTCGTCGGTCGTTGAAAGTAGGTACCGTAGCACCCCCGCAGCTGCGGATAATAGTGAGGGGGCGGCGGGGACGTCTGCAGTCTGCGAGGCTCTGAAGAAGCCCGCCGCAGGCGCCAAGTTTTTACAAATTCTACTACGAGCCCGCCGCATGCGCCGTTTTTTGTGTTAAAGCAAGTAAAGCTGATGGGTCGCGGGGTGGGTCGCAGGTGTTTCGCGGGTGGGTCGCGAGTGGGTCGCGGGTGGGTCGCGGGTGGGTCGCGGGTGGGTCGCGGGGTGGGTCGCGGGGTTGGTTTTGGGTGGGTCTTGGGTGGGTCGCGGGGTGGGTCGTGGAACAGCAACATCAACATCAGCAGCAACAGCAACGACGACGACAACGACGACGACAACAACAACGACGACAACAACGACAACAACAACAATATCAACAACAACAACAACAACAGCGACGATGACGACAACAACAACAATCCACCCTCCTCAGAACTTCACTTCAGCCTCGCGCCCAGGGACAGTTCACTCTGATTTTTGGATTCCCGGATCCCAGTTTTTTTCAAGCGCCTTCCTACCTCAAGCATCGATGTGCTTTCGCCGTGTTCTGTTATTCGACACAATCTGCTTCATCCGCCTTCCTGATCTGTGATTTTACCCACTTCTCCCGACCGATGTGTACTCATTCGTCTTTCTTCACTAAGGTAAGACCAAGCGACATTAGATACAGTCTCGGAGGTGCTGTCGGATTTCTTGGATCGGCGCCGACGGCGTCGCCCCTGGTTGCGCTCCGCGCGACAGATATTCTGCGCGCTCGCACTCGTTACAATCATTCGAAAACCATTGTTGTTGGGCCATTCTCGGCGGCGAGCGAGGGGGGGGGGAAGTGAGACGGAGAATGCCTTCGAGAAAGTTGTCTGCGTCTTCGGGGAGAGGTTAGAACACTCTTTAGAAGGCCGGGGGACTTTCAAGCCTTCTGAGAAGGCCCGCCCCTTCTCACTCCCCCCCAGGGTTGCCGCCGACGTTCTGCCAGATGAGACGCGCACCACTTTTTTTGCATGTCGGCGGCGCAGAGGGTCCTCGGGCGCGGGCAGCAGATGGAAGTGCCAACTGCGGTCGAGCATTGTCGAAGGCAGAGTGTACAAAACGTGCGCGCTGTCAAGTTCGGGGGCGGCAAAGAGGGGGGTGATGACTAGGGGGGGGTGGACATCATGGCGTGGGCCATGCTATTTCCCTAGATTTCGTGGCGCCTCTTCTTATTTCATTACGTCCCTGCCCCCCCCGCTGGGCCGCGCACATGCCGCCGGTCATGATTTGCACCCCCCCTCTTGGACACCCCCCTCTTGGCCGCTCCCGACAAGTGCAGCGGTGCAAGAGGAACGGACCACGCGCGCGCATGTCGAAAACACATCCGGCAACCATCGCGCACCTGCCAACTCTGTCAAACAGCACCGCTCCGGGCCACAGCGCGCGTCTCCGCGCTCGCACGGTCACGGCATCACGAGCAATCCAACACAGGAGATGTGCAGATCCACACCAGGGCTCCATGGCTTCTCATGAGCACTTCTGTCAGGAGTTCTTGATTTCTGCGCGCGCACTCCTTCATTATTCGAGCCAGCGCCATCGTCATCATCTTCGCCGGGGTCATCACTGCCACCAGCATCATCCACACCATCAGCCTTATCACCATCACCATCGTCGGTGTCATCGTCCCCACTATCGTCATCGGTCATCGGCATCGTGATGGTCGTTGTTATCGTCGTTGTCGTCGTCTTCGTCATCAGCGCCACCATCGTTATCATCTGCACGGGAAGTGTCCTCGCGTCACATTGCTTGGAGCTCATGACTGCCATCTCCACAAGAGAACTGCACCACACAGATTGCACGACATACGTTGTAGTTCATACGATTATATACAACACCCTGAATGCAACAATTCACTGTTTGAGGTCCACGCTGGCAGACCTTGATATTTTATACAGGGTATCTCTCGTATTGAGCTCGGTTTGCATCGTGCTGCGATAGTTGCCGTTACCGGGGGGGGGGGGGGGCGGGGGACGAGGCTGGTAGTGTCACAGTTTGCGCCCGCGGGAGGTGGGGTGACTGGCCCTGTAGCGTTCAGGCAAGGAATGGTTTGGGACGGCGGCGACGACGACGACGGTGACGACGGCGACGACGACGGCGATGGCGACGACGACGACGGCGACGACGGCGACGACGACGACGGCGACGACGACGACAACGACGACCGACGATGTCCAGAGGCTTCTAGGCACATTGGCGCGTAGGCAGTGTGTACACACGCACTGCAGTGTACGCAGGCCTGGAGGCGTGGCGCAAACCTGCTGCTGTAGCAGCATCTGTGGTGTGCACGTGCGTTCTGGTGTACACAGGCATTGTCGTCAACACCAGCGCTGTGGTGCACACAGTTGGTGTGGTGCGTGCGGGCATCATGATTTACACGCGTACCCGTTGCGCACAGATTTTGTTGCAGCAGAATTTGTGGTGTACAGGTACGGTGGTGGACACAGTCATTGTGGTGCGCACAGGCGCTGTTGTTCACACAGGCCCTGTGATGTACACAGTCGCTATGGTATACACAGGCGCTGTGTGTTGCACACGGGTCTTGTTGGTGCATCACTTGTGGTGTGCACAAGCACTGCTGCGTGCACAGGCGCTGAGGTGCACATAAGCAGTTTTTTTTACACATGCAGTATCGGTCCCAAGCACGGGGGAATACCACCTTGCGCCGGAACAGTGAACATTCACAAATAACTCCCCTTTGGTACGTTCGGGCTTTCTACAGTGTTCTTGATTTTGGCCTCGTCTGGACCCTTGGGGTGTACACAGGCTTTTCGGTGTACACAGGCGCTGTGGTGTACGGGCGCTGCGGTAAACACGCACATGGTGCTGAAGCAGCGGCTGTGGTGCACTCGGGTGATGCGGTGTGCACACGGCGTTGTGGTGCACATGGCTGTTGTGCTTTGCACATGGTCGCGGGCCAACACTTCGGTCGACTCAAACCAATTTGAGAAGCCGTGGTTGGTGTTTTGCTGGAGCGCCGTTCTGTATTTCGGCGAGATTTGTGGCGCCTCCGAGGCCCCAGAGAGACTCCAAACCCTCGAGCTCCCCGCTCGCGCCTTTGCGAACACCACCGACGTCGAACATTTTTACCTGCGGGCACCTGCAGCATGGTGTGCACAGGCGCTGGGGTGCACACAGATGTTTCGGCTGCAGCAGCAGCTGTGGTGTACAATGGCCTTGTAGTATGCGCAATGATTGTCGTCGTTGTCTGCACACGTGCTGTGGAGTGTGCGCAGGGAACTTTGTGAAACATGTACTGACATGCGCGCAGGCGCTATGGTGCGCACAGACAGTTTTGTGGTGTACACCAGCACTGTGGTGCACAAAGGCGTTGTGGTGTACATAGGCACTGTGGTGTATGCAGGCACTGTGGTGTACACGGGCTTTGGAGATCACACCGGCCCAGTGGTACACGCAGGCATTGTGGTGTTCACAGGCGCTGCGGTTCACGCTGGCATCGTGGTGAACGCAGGCATTGTGGTGTACCATGGAGGTGCGTTCGCGGGCATAATGGCGCGCACAGGAGCTACGTCCGCTGCTTGTGGCTACTCTCAGCAATCTCCTGCACAATGTGCCCAGCTATCTTTTTGGCAAATCCCCACCTACATGCTTATCCTAGTTGTCCTTCGCTATCCCTGGGCATTCCCAGACGGCGCCAGCGCGTCATCGGCAATGGGGTGGGGACGATACCGGCCGTCGCGGATAGTTTCAGAACCATCTAAGGATTTTCCATTTTTCCTCTGCTGCTCGAGTGCATGTCCGTCTCCCCCTCTGTTCATAGAAGTTCTTTGCGCCCCCCCCCTCTCCTGCACTCGTCTACACGTCGCATTCGTATGTTCTGTAACCACATCGCTTCAATGTATTGGTGTACGTGTGCGCCAACCGCTACGTATTACGTGGGCCCACGCGAGTTCTACGGTCTGCTGCGGGTTCGTGGTAACTCTTTCGCTCTCTCTCCTATCTTCCCACTGGCCCTTCTCGTGCCCTCTCTGCCCCCCGCTTCACGACGATCGTCGCATCTTTCCCGCATGCTGTGCCGATCATGCCGACGCGAGCTTGTTGTTTGGACTCCACGCCACTGTGGAGGTCGGAAAGGGGTGTGGCATACAGGGGTATGGTGCCAATCGTGGTAGTTGCGATGCTATCTGCGATAATCACATCGCCAGAGTCCCCTTTTACAAGAGCTAACACCACCATCCTTTTATACCATACCCCTTCCCTGCACATTGCTCATGTCTGATTATTCGACAATTCCTTGATCTTCTGGGCGGCCAAGATCCTCTCATCTCTGATTGTGCCACCCTGGGCCTCTTCCTGGCCACTGACACGAGCACGATGTGAGCACGATTCGAAATTCACGATGCGCACCTCCAGAGCCACGACGAGCGGAGGGCGCCTGGGCCCTTCCGGGGGCCTCCCCGCCAGGGGGCGATGGCGGGGCCGCAGCCGGGCTCCTGAGGGCCGCGGCGGCGGCGGCCGACGAGCCACCGGCCCCGCGGCCCGCGGGCGCGGCCTCCGCCGCGGCCGCCCTCGAGGCGCCGCCCGGCGGGGAGCTGCTCGTGCTGCAGGGGCTGTCCCTGAGTGTGCCGCGGGGGCGCTTCGACGTGGCGCTGGGCACGGCTGAGGGGCCTGCTTTTTCCACCACCACCACCGCCAGAAGCCGGAGGGGGAGGGGGTCCTCCTCCTCCTCCTCCTCCTCCTCCTCCTCCTCCTCCCCATCCAGCTTATGGTGGTGGTGGTGGAAAACAGGCCCATCAACAGCTGGGCTGGCGCTGCGCGGCAAGGTTGCGGGTGGAAGTCCGGAGCTCTCGCGGAGCAAGCTCGGGTGTCGTTGGCAGGCCTCGGGTGCCGCGCCGCGCGCGGAGCCGAGCCTGGCCAGGGTCCCCGGTGCGAGTTTCTCGCGCAGGAGCGTTGGGTTTCGGCCTGTCGCAAGGGGCAGGGCACGAAGTGCCTGGCCGTGCCGTGGACGGACATCACCCACCTCGTCAAGCTGGCGAAGCCAACCCCTTACAGCAAGGGTGCTGAGGCGACGGCCTGGAATCTCGTCCTTCCCTTGAGGGCCCCCCTCGAGGTCGGCAAGCAGTCGATGAGGTGCGTCGTGCTCAACGCGTCAAGCGCGAGCAGACCCCCCAGCAGTGGCAGCAGCAAGGCGGCGGTGTGCAAGGGTGAGGAGGCCGACACGGAAGCCGGCCACCGCGCGGCGCGCCTCGAGTCTGCGCTCGCTGCTGCAACACCCGACGAGCCCGAGCACAGATTTCTCACCCGCCTCCTGGCTGCGGCTACTGACCTTGCTGTGCACGAGAGCGAGGAATGCGTGTGCCCGGTTGAGTTCGTGAAGGCCTACCGAGGCGTCGACGACGGGCAGTTGTACCCCCTGCGCGCAGGGCTGTGTTTCCTCACCAGGTCAGGCAGACTCAAAGTCCAGGGGTGTAGCGTAGGGCAGTGGTGCCAAGGAGCAGGGGCAGAGGGGCTCTCCTGGATTTCAGCGGGCGCCCAGACACATGTCCGCATATCTCTTACGGACGTGGGAAACGTACCTTTCACTGATACCACAATCGACAGACAATGAGCCCTTGACCTTCACAAACCCCTCAGTTGATTGGAGGGAAAAGAGGCTGAGAACCTCGATCGCCGAGCAGGTCGTCGTCAGTTTCGGCCAGACTGAACAAAGAAGGAACAGACACCAGTTCTACTTTTGATAAAGGCTACCCTGGACGTTCCCATGAGGAAGGTCGGGGCACAGGGAGGATTGGAGAGGTGGAGGAGGAGGATGTGAAGAAGGAGAAGGACATGAGGAGGAGGAGAAGGAGGAGGAAGCTGAGGAGGTGGACGATGTTGACGATGCTGCTGATGATGATGATGACGCTGGTATTGATGGTAATGATGGTGATGCTGAGGCTGTGGATGATGATGATGATGGTGGTGATGATGATGATGCTACTGACGCTGATGATGATGATGATGACAGCAAAGGCGACGATGATGACGATGATGATGCTGCTGATGCTGATACTGATGATGATGATGATGATGATGGGTCTGATGATGATGCTGATGATGGTATTGACACTGCTGACGACGATGACGATGCTGTTGATGGTGATGATGGTTCTGAGTATGACGATGGTGATGACGATGATGATAATACTGATGCTGATAATGGCGATGTTGACAATGATTAATGATCACTATGACGATGGTGATGCTGATGCTGATGCTGATGATGATAATGGTGGTGATGATGATGGTGGTGGTTGTTGTGGTGATGTGAATGATGATGATGCTGCTGATGATGATGATGATGGTGATGCGGATGATACTGCTGCTGTTGTTGATGATGATGATGGTGATAATGATGGTGATGATGGTTATCATGATGCCGACGGTGATGATTTGATTGATGACGATGATGATGAGGCTGTTGTTGGTACTGATTGATGACGACGATGATCACGATGCCGACGACGATGCTGACGAATCTGATGATGCGGATACTATTGCTGCTTCTGCTGATGGTAATGACGATGATGGCGACACTGACGATAAATATGATGATGATAGTGATGATGATGAGGCTGATGCTGATGATGCTGACGATGACGATGATGATGCCGACGAACATGACGATGCTGATGGTGATGATGATGGCGATGGTGATGCTGATGACGAGGATGACGATGTTGATGATGATGACGATGATGATGATGCTGACGATGACGATGCTGATGTTGACGGTGATGTTGATGTTGGTGGTGGTAATGCTGCTGCTGTTGATGATGATGGTGACGACGACGACGATGATGATGATGATGATGCTGACGCTGCTGATGACGATGATGCAGATGATGATGCTGATGATGCTGATCATGAGTATGAGGCTGGTGATGCTGATGTTATTACTGGTGATGATCATTCCGCTGCTGCTGCTGATGATGATGATGATAGTGATGATCATGCTGATGGATGATGATGCTGATGATGATGCTGATGATGACGCTGGCGATGATGATGATGATGATGATTACGATGACAATGAGGCTGACGAGGATTTCAATGACGTTGATGCGGCTGATGGTGATGACCTATAATATGATGCCAGTGGTGTTGATGCTGATGCTGATGCTGCTGATGAGGATGATCCTGATGTTCATGATGCGATTGATGATGGTGATGATGATGATTATGATGATGATGATGTTGATGGTGGTGATGATGATGCCGATGTTGACGATTATGATGATGCTGATGATGATGATGATGGTGGTGGTGGTGGGGATGATGATGATGCTGCTGATGATGATGATGATGACGATTGTGGTGGTAGTGGTGATGACAATTATAATAATGTTGCCGATGATGATGATGATGGCGATGACAATGATGATGATGATGATGATGATGATGATGATGGGGATGATGCTGATGAGGATGATGATGACGAGGATGATGATGGTGATGCTGATGATGATGACGACGATGATAATGATGATGATGACGATGATGATGATGGCGATGATGATGATGATGATGATGATGATGATGATGATGATGATGATGATGATGATGATGATGATGATGATGGTGGTGATGATGATGATGATGATGATGAGGATGATGATGATGATGAGGATGATGCTGATGATGCTGATGTTGTTGATGATGATGATGATGATGATGATGATGATGATGATGATGCTGAGGATGATGATGATGATGATGATGATGATGGAGGTGGACGTGGTGCCGATGAGGATGTTGGTGGTGTTTGTGGTGGTGGTGGTGATGACGAGCAGGAGGAGGAGGAGGAGGAGGAGGAGGAGGAGGAGGTGACGCAAGCAGGTGCCCGAAGGCGCTGCTTCCAGCCGCGGGGTGAACTGGAGGCCGTCCAGACTTGGGGATCCGCCCAGGGAGCTCTGAGTTCGAGGCCCTCGGGGAGTCGTCTGTTGCCAGCGCCCTCGCGCCGAGGGCACCTCAGACTCCGCGAGGCCACGGCACCTCGGTCCCTGCCCGCTGCAAAGGGGGGCTCGGGGAGCCGTCTGCCAGCCCGGGGTTGGCCTCGGGAGGGGGAGGAGCTGCAGCAGCAGGAGGGGGTGGAGGAAGAAGGGGGAGGAGGAGGAAGAGGAGGGAGGGGAAGAAATGGGAGTGTCGGGGAGTAGCAGCAGCAAGAGGAGGAGGAGGAGGAGGAGGAGGAGGAGGAGGACGACGAGGAGGAGGAGGAGGAGGAGCAAGAGGACCAGCGTGAACCCAAGAGTCATCAACGATGTCGGAGTGAACCCTCCCTCAAGCTCCTTTTTCAGAGGCCCCTGCAACGGTTCATTTCCATTGATGGAACTGCCTCGTCGGAAGACGCCCGTTTGAAGACACTGAAGCATGCCAAAACATTGTTCTCGGGATTCCACCGCCACGGATCAATCTGACTGTTGCGTCTTGAGGATCCAGACTCATGCCAGAAAGCAATGCAGATGGTTCTAGCACAGGGAACCAATGTAATTGCTGCACCCGCATAATCCTGAATCCTTCCAAAACGCCATTTCTGGAATCCGTGCAACTCTTGAACATGTTTGAAAATGAGTGCCCGCGGCGCTAATGCGAGAACCACATTAAAAAAACAAGGAACCGCCCTCAATCCGTTAAGTTCTTGCAGATCTTTAGAAACGAATATGCGCGGCGCTATGGCGAGAGCCACATTCTTAAAACTACCCGCCCTCAATCCGTGAACGCCTTGCACATGTTAAAAGCGTTTGTGTGCCGCTCTCAAGCGAGAGCAACATTTTGAAAACTGCCCGCCCTCAATCCGTGAAACACTTGCAAATCTTAACGAATGTGCGCCGCGCTACGGCGACAGCCACATTTTGAAAACCACCCGCCCTCCACATGTGAAGCGATCGGCAAGTTTTCAGCGTCAGAGTCATACATGGCGAGGAAGTGTCAGGCGAAACGCCTGGCCTTCTCTAGAAACTGGCTTCGAGGTGCGACACGGAGTATTTATAAGGAGAAGGAATGGAGGAGGAGGAGGAGGAGGAGGAGGAGGAGGAGGAGGATAAGGATGTGGTGGAGGAGGAGGAGGGTGAGGGGGGAGGAGGAGGAGGAGGAGGAGGAGGAGGAGGAGGAGGAAGGAGGAGGAGGAGGAGGGGAGGGGGAGGAGGAGGAATAGGAGGAGGAGGAGGTGGAGGGGAAGGGGGAGGGGGATGGGGAGGGGGAGCGGTGGGGGAAGATGTGCGAGGACGAAGGGAGGAGGGAAACGAGTAAGGGAGGAGATGGTCGGATGGAGCAGGGGCGACGAGGGAGGATGAGGGAGGGGGGAGGCCTAGCCTGCCGCGAGGCCCGCTCGGACCTTGTTCCTGCCGGCGCAGGACATCGCCTCCATCGAGTGCTCCAGCCGGGCGGCCTCGACGGCCGACCTGGCCGTCTCTTGCGGCGGCACCAGCGAGGTCTTCTCGAACATCGCCAACGATGACCTCCTCCTCTCCGAGGCCAGACTCTGGACTAGCCATGGAGGGAAGCGGGCCCATAGTTTCGCTCGAATGTTTCAGGCCCTCGGGGCCATCCACGGGCTCCAGGGCTGCCACGACACGGCTCAGGACGAAGCGCTAGTCTTGGGAAGAGGCTTGGAATCTTTCACGCGCATGTACGTATCCACCGCCTGGGCAGCCGCCGTCCCAGGACGGACATGGGCATCTCTGACCCCGCCGCGGGGACCCGCAACCAGGACCCCGCCCCGCAGAGCGGTGCGGCACGCTGTCCGCTTGCAAGGTGCTGCCGTGCCGCGCTGAGCAGACGTAGATTCCGGCCTCGGATCCTCCTCCGCGGCTTCATGAGGGTGCTGAAGGTCGGACGGGGCTAGGACGAAGAATTTCTCGTTGCGGAGCGCTCGCGCCGCGGTGCCCGAGACAGTCTCCAGAGCCGCCCGATCTCAGAGATTCTCGTTTTATCCTCATTCTATGTTCTCCTCGTCCTGGCTTCGTCTTCGAAAGGAGGCGCGCGGGGACGGCGCTGCGGCGGCCGGCGGTGGGGAGGAGGACGAGGAGGCGGACGAGGACTACGAGCCAGAGGAGTGCGGGGTGGCGCGCCCGGGGCGGGGCACGGAGTCCAAGGGCTCCCTCGAGGGCGCGAAGTTATTCGCGCTTCGCGCTTCGCGGTCCTCGTTCTTTCTCCCCCCTCCTCCTCGTCCTCCTATTCTCCCTTTGGGGGGGCGGCGCGAGGGCGCGAAGTTATTCGCGCTTCGCGCTTCGCGGGGCGCGAAGCGCGAAGTTGGGAGCCCTAGCCTGCCCACGTGCACCGTTGTGGAGCCGTGGTCTGGGGTCGCGAGGGGCTGGGCAGCGCTCGGGCTCGAGCAGTGGCGGAGCGCCCTGGCGTGCCTACAGGCCCACCCAAGAATTCAGGAGGGGAAAAAACACACACAGGCACAATGAATCGTCGATTCCGAGGAAAACATGGGAAAAGATGGGATGTGGGGGGGGGGAAGACAGAAACCCAGAAGATATTGAAAAATATGGGGAGTCTTATTATTTGTGTGTATTTATTTCTGTGTTTGTGGGCCCCTTCAAGAATGCTCTGAGAACCTTTTATGGTTCGCACGGGATGTTCTTAGAGAACAGTTTTGGTTGGGGCTGGCGTGTTTTGACACATCGGCATGTTCTTCGAACGTTATCGGGTTCTAAGCACCTGTCGTGGTAGGCCAACAGGGATGCCGGGATGGCCGGTCTTTGCTCAACGAACGTGTACATTTTTCCCCTGCGGGGGCCATCGAGGAGCATCTTGGATCATTTGGCAGCAAAAAAGCATGCACGGCGCCGAGACACGCTCGGGGAATGGACGTTCGAGCGATAGCAAGGGGGTGGTGGATCTGGGTATCTGCCTGCTCGCATGGGCGCGCAGAATCCACATCTCGGCCACGCGCAGAGGGGGCAGGAGTTTGGGGGGGCGGGCCACTTCAAGGCGCCCCTGCTTCTCAACAGGAGCGTGCCTTGTCTGTACCTGCAGGGCCGGCGCCTTCTAAGCAGCAGTCTCCTTCGTAGAAGCCGCCCATCCTCCCCCTTGCCCCCCTTGTGGGCGCCGCCAAGTATCCACCGCTCCCCGAGCCCCCGAGGCACGACCCCGCGGCTGTTGACCTGGGTATCTTCCCGCGGCGCAGGGGGGGCGAGGTGGGGGCGGCCGTGTGGGAAGCCGGGGCGGCTTCTCGCAAGCGCTGCCGTCTTCTCAGAGGCTTCTTTGCTCAGAGGAGGGAAACGCACCTTGGGAGAGGTCCGGGGAGTAGCAGCATGGGTAACTCTTCGTTTCCCCACTTGTGGTCAGGAACTTTGGTTCGGTGTGTCTTGGCGGCGCGCAAAGGGGGTAGGGGGATGGTGGGAGGCTTCTCAGGAGTGCTTCTTAGAAGGCGCCGGCCTTACATCTACAGACAATGCCCGCGCCTTCTCAGAAGCAGGGGCGCTTCTAAGGAGCCTTCCCCCCTCCCCCTATCCCCTTCTGCGCGTGGCTGAGTGGTGCGCCGCTGCTTCTGGCCCACTACGTTTTCTCCTCCGCCTCTTCCTTCTCCTCCTCCTCCTCCTCCTCCTCCTCCTCCTCCTCCTCCTCCTCCCCCTCCTCCTCCTCGACTCAGCCTGAGCAGAAATTGACTCCTTCCCGCCAGCGCGAGCAGCGCTACTCGCCGCTCGATCGCCTCAGAGCGCGATGTGCTGGAGTGCGCCGCAGGCGGACTCCCTCGACGAGAAGGCGCATTATCGCCGACCCTTCCGCTGCACCGGGCGCGTCCACCGCCTGGTCCAGCCAGGCGCGGAGGCGGTCGACGGGCCAGCCCACGAAGTGGGGCCTGAAAGCGGCCATGCGGGCCCCAGACGTGTTGACCCACTCCGAGACCACCGCGGCCTCGATCGAGGCCTCGTCCTCGGCGCTCTCCACCTCCGCGCCGGCAGCAGCAGCCGCCGCAGGCGCACACTCCGCGGGCAGTATGGCACCCTCCCCCTCGCCGCCGAGACCTGCTCCAGGCGACTCACGAGTGGAGGGTGCCACGGCGGCACCTGCGGGCACCCGCGCACCAGCCGCGGGCAGCGCCAGGGGCGCGGTAGCGGCGGGCGCATCGGCCCACTCGTCCTCGATGGAGCCGTTCGTCCGCATGCCGTCGTCGTCCGCCTTGGTGACCGCCGCACCAGCAGCAAGCGCATCAGCAGCACGTCGACGTCGGCGCCCTCGCCGACGCGCCGCCTTGGCCGCCGCAGCGGCAGACGGCGCATCAGGTTCGCGACCAGCAGCCCCAGGCTCAGCGCCCCGCGCGCCAGGCGGCGCAGCAGCTGCGGAGGCAGCAGCCGCGATCGCCGCGCGCACGACAGTGGTCAGGGAGCGGTGCGAGGCCTTTGCCTCGACGGCGGCCCGCACGGCGGCGCCAACCAGCAGGGCGGCGTCGGGGCCAGACAGCAGCCCCATCCCACGTGCGAGGCGCGCGCGGCCGATCCCGCGCGAGCACCTCGAGCAAACGGGTACGGATGCCCAAACCCCACGAGATCCCCGAGGGGGGACGTGGGGCTTGAGCCCAATGGCTGCGGATCTCCTCCTCCTCCTCCTCCTCTTCCTCCTCCTCCTCCTCCTTCCCCAACCCTCCTCCTCCTCTTGCGCTTGGCACGCTATCCACGTCCGCGTTCCCAGGCGTCCCTGCTCCCTGCCTGCTGTCTCCGCCTGGCCCCTCTTCCGCCTGTCCGCCCGCCCCGCTGGCCCGTGCCACCCGCCTGCGCGTTCTTGGTCGTCTGCCTGCTTCTCCCCTCCTCGTCCCCTTCCGCCGGGCAGCACAGCCTGCCCGGGCCAGCATGGCGGCGTTTAGGGCTTCAGCGGGGACCGATTTTAGGCTTTCTTGCAGATGTTCGTTTGCGTTCCCATGGGGGGTCCTTTAGAGCAGTGGTGTGGCTTGTTTGGAGCTTCTTGGGGGCTCCTAAGACCATCTTGAGTGCTCCGGAGGTTGTTCGGATGCATCGGCGCCTTTCTGAAGCCGTCTCGGAAGGCGGCGGAGGCTGGACTTGGAGGCTCCGAGGCCTGGGAGAGGCGCCGGCGAGATTCCGGATCCCCCCCCCTCGCCCCCTCAAACGAGATCTTGGACCCAAGGGGGGTGGGAAAGGGAGAGGGGAACAGCCAATCATCTCACACCCATTTTAGTTACCCATGGCAATCGAGGGTCGGCAGATGTTAGTCTCCCTGGCGTAGCGCATGTCACCCCCCCTCCCCTCGGGCGAAGTAGCACGGCGACCATGATTCGGATGTCGCGGAATCTAGTCGTCGCTGGCTTTGGTCACGGTCCATGTCGGACGTCGCCGATTCGCGAGGATGATCCACGGATCGGCGCTGACCAAGGTCGACGGTGACCAAGATCGAAGCGACGCTTCCGCGCTCAGTCTGTGTCATGGTCCCCGTTCTCTTCCCCTCCATCCCCCCGTAACGGTAAAGGAACGCCCAGAAGCAGTCCACAGGCACGCGTTGGCGCTCACGGACGGTGCCGCGGCGCTCGCGAGCATTCGCGGCACACCGTCGTGCGCACGTGCGGTGTTCGCAGACTGTGCTGCCAGGGTCTGGCACATTTCCGTGCACGGTGCCCTGCTCGTAGGCATCACGTGGTATGGCCAACGGTCGACAGCCAGCTCGGGGGGAGGTGGGAGGGGGCGGGCCTCCTCAGAAGGCTCGGAAGTCCCCGGGCATTCGGAGAGGTTTGCTCAGTTTCCCCCGAATGCACGGAAAACAAAACTCTTACACAACCGGCACGAGAGCTCCTGACAACTCCCGCCGCCGATGTGTTCGCCCCCCCTCCTTCTCCTTCGCACTTCTCCTTCTCGCTTCCACCCTCGCCCGCCGCCGACTTTTCCAAGGGGGGCAGCGCATGTTGGCCTTTGGTCGGCTACACGCAAGAGTGACCCTGGGTACGAGTGACCCTTGGTGCGCAGCTTCCGGGGGGCGCGAGGGGGGCCAAACCCACGCGCGCAGGCCGCTGCCATCACGTCGCGCTCAGGGATCGGTGGGGGGGGCTGATGGGCGCCCGCACCAAAGATCACTCCGCCGAAGGGTCACTCTTACAGTCGGCCTTGATTAGTAGGTCGACCCTGCCAGATCCAGGGTACCCTCGTGTCCTGTGCCTCGCGACGCGTGCCTCCTGACACTCCTACGGCAACGTGGCCCTTGCAAGGGTCTTGTGTCCTCTCGCGTGTCCTCTCCAATCGAGCTCGACTGTACGTGTAAACGCGTAGCAGACCGAGTTCAGGCATCTAGATACTTGAGACTAGCGATCCTCTGGATTACCTTTCGAGTGCTGTGCCGAACAGCTCTCTAGCGCATCTGCAGCTCGATTTGAGTTGAGAAAATCATCATCACCTCTTAAAATTAGTAGAGTCCGAATAGTTTGTTGGTTCCAGATCTGGTAGCAGACCAACTTCAGCCATCTAGATACTTGGAACCAGCGGTTTTGACGATTCATTACCTTACGATGCCTGTGCCGAACAGCTCTGGAGCTCATCTGCAGCTCGAGTTGCATTGTCGAGGCGGGTGCCCAGGGGGCGCCGGCGGCGGGGGGGTGGCACGGCGAAGGCGGCGGCGGCGCGGTGGCACGGCAGAAGACCTGACCCTCTCGGCGGCGAGCGAGCGAGGATGGGGGGGGTGAGAGCGAGCGGGAGGAGGCCTGCTGATGGAGCAGGGGCCGACCGTCCCGGCACTCCTATGGGCCTACCACGCAATGTTCTTAGAATCGGGATCGGACAAGAGAGGGGTGATGACTAGGGGGGGGGGATTTCATGGCGCGGGCCATGATTTTTCCTGAGATTTCATGGCGCCTCTTCTTATTGAATCGCTTCGCTCATTCCGCCGGCCCGTGATATGGCATCGCTGGTTTTTGTCTGTGTGTTCGTTGCCCATGTTGCGCTCTTGGGGGCGGGTGTCGTTCGGACGCGTTGCGTGGGGAGTTTTGATGGTGAAGCAGTTCCCTGGGGGTCGTCTCTCGATGGGGCGAAATAGAGTCGTCGTCAAGATGCTTCTTTGGGGGGCCTCTTGGGGTCTGTTGAGAGGCCGTTCGGGGGCGCCTGGGAGACATGTTTGAAGCCTTCTGGGGCTTCTTTTGGGCCTCCTGGGAGTCTCCTGGGGCCTCTTGGCGACATCTTGGGGCCTCTTGGAGGCCTCTTGGGGCCTCTTTGGGACCTCCTGGGCGCCTTCTGGGACGGAGGGCTCCATTTTTGAGTTCTCGGTATCCCTCCTGAGTCCCTCTTGGGCCCGTCTTGGGGCCTCTTGGTCCGTCTTGGGCGGCACTTGGGCCGTCTTGAGGGCTCTCTTGGGTCGTTTCGGCGCCGTCTTGGGAGCTTCGTGGGCCGTCTTGGAGCGGTCTTGGGGGCCTCTTGGGCCGTCTTGGAGCGTCCGGAAGCCGAAAAAGCCAGAACACAAAACACATCGAAAAAACTAATGAAAATCAACGATTTTGGCCTCTTGGGGCTCTCTTCGGAGGCCTCTTGGAAGGCTCTTGGGGCGTCTTGGAGGCCTCTTGGGCTGTCTTGGGGGCCTTTTGGGCCGTCTTGGGGTCATCTTCGGCGTCTTCGAGCGCTCTTTGGGCGTCTCGGGGGCCTCTTGGGCAGTCTTGGGGGCCTCTTGGGGCACTCTGAGCGCGCTCTGGGGAGCCTGAGAGGCCGCACCCAGAAGGAAAACCATCTCTGAGTAGACTTGGTCGGGCGGCGGTCGGGCGGCGACCGGGCGTTGGTCGGGGTACTTTTCGCCGGGGGACCCCCAGGGGCCGCCCCGCGCGCGCGAACTAGAAATACTGTTAATACTGTTAACCAGTTACCGGAGATCTTAGCACGCCCTGGCCCGTTGGGCCGGCGAATTTCATTACGTCCCAGGCCCCCCCGCTGGGCCGCGCACATGCCGCCGGTCATGATTTGCACCCCCCCCTCTTGGACACCCCCCTCTTGGCCGCTCCCGAAAAAGCACAAGGTTCTTTACTCATAAACCCGATGTGTTCAGACAAAAAATATATCCTTCAGAGCTGTTCTACAAACAGTTCGTGCGGACTGCAGCATGTTCTCAGGCAAGCAGGGGCGCTTCGCCACTTCTTGATCTAAGGAGGGCTGCGGGGCTTTTGAGAAGCCGAAGCCCCCTGGCCATCTGAGGAGTGTTCGGTGCCCCGTGAGGTCCTGGCGTTGTATTTGTTTTTTTACACCAGGCGTTTTTGTTCGCCCTCTCACAGCTCGCTGCGGCTTGATAAGGTTCAGGAGAAAGATGGGGTCCAGGGCTCCGGTCGTGACTTGAATGCCCGGGGACTTCCGAGCCTTCTGAGGAGGCCCGCCCCCTCCCACCTCCCCCCGAGCTGGCTGTCGACCGTTGGCCATACCACGTGATGCCTGCGAGCAGGGCACCGTGCACGGGAAGGTGCCAGACCCTGGCAGCACAGTCTGCGAACACCGCACGTGCGCACGACGGTGTGCCGCGAATGCTCGCGAGCGCCACGGCACCGTCCGTGAGCGCCAACGCGTGCCTGTGGACTGCTTCTGGGCGTTCCTTTACCGTTACGGGGGGATGGAGGGGAAGAGAGAACGGGGACCATGACCCAGAGTGAGCGCGGAAGCGTCGCTTCGATCTTGGTCACCGTCGACCTTGGTCAGCGCCGATCCGTGGATCATCCTCGCGAATCGGCGACGTCCGACATGGACCGTGACCAAAGCCAGCGACGACTAGATTCCGCGACATCTGAAGCATGGTCGCCGTGCTACTGCGCCCGAGGGGAGGGGGGGGGACACGCGCTACGCCAGGGAGACTAACATCTGCCGACCCTCGATTGCCACGGGTAACTAAAATGGGTGTGAGATGATTGGCTGTTCCCCTCTCCCTTTCCCACCCCCCTTGCGTCCAAGATCTCGTTTGAGGGGGGGGGGGATCCGGAATCTCGCCGGCGCCTCTCCCAGGCCTCGGAGCCTCCAAGTCCGCCGCCTCCACGCTGCCCAAGATGCCTTCCGAGAGGCCTCCACGCTGCCCGAGATGGACCGTGACCAAAGTCAGCGACGACAAGATCCCTTCTCACTTCCCCGCGCTCCCTGGCCCCCGCCCCTCGCCCTCGCCCCCCCTCCCCACCGCACCTCGCTCGGCGCGCCGCCAGAGGAGGGCCTGACGGACGGCGACGACATGGAGCCTGGCGAGGACGCTCCGCCCTCCTGCCTCCTCCCTCCTGCCTCCTCCCTCCTCCCTCCTGCCTTCTCCCTCCTGCCTCCTGCCTCCTCCCTCTTCCCTCCTCCATCGTTCCTCCTCCCTCCTCCCGTCTCCAGGTCGAGCAATGGTGAAACATCCTGGCTTGCCCATAGGCCCCCCAAGTCATGTTCTAAGAACCCTTTGTGGTCTGCACGAAATATTCTCAGAGCGTTCTTAGGACATGTCTGGCTGAGACCATGCTGTGCCAAGGATTTGGGTGTATGTTCTGGGCACGTGGTTTTTGGCATTCGGACCGTCTCTGGTTCTGAGGACATGTCGTGGAAGGCCTACAGGAATGCCGGGACGGTCGGTCCCTGCTCAACTCAGATGGCCTCCTCCTCATGTTCGGTTTCTGCTTTTCGTAGCTGCTGGGTCGGTCTTCGCCACGGTCAGCCCGGGCTCCTGCCAGGATGGTGTCGGGGGTCTGGTCTGGAAGGGCGGAGGTGGAAGAAGAGGAAGGGTTCCCACGGCGGGCTGTCAGAGTTGGGGCCTCGTCGATGGGGGGGTCCACTCGAGGAGTCGGGCGAATTGCAAGAGTCTTGGGGCCATCGGGAGTAAAAATAACCCCTATCCCTGCGAGCACAGTGAAGACGTGGCCTCACTGAGGTCCCCGTCGTCTTTGCATTAGGGATTTCAGTTCTGGGCGGTTTGGTTCGGTACACCTGCAGAAAAGACCCCCTATCCCTAATGATTTTGGCCCACCTAACTTAGGTTCCCTCCCGAGCGGGGGCCGTGCCAGGGGCGGGCCGCCCGCTTGGCCACAGGACGCGGCCGCCGCGGCGAGTGGTGGGGCCGCGTCGTCGTCGGGCCCCGCTGCCAGGCGCTCCAGAGGACGCCTGTGGGAGAAGGAGGAGGAGGAGGAGGAGGAGGAGGAGGCGGAGGAGGAGGAGGAGGAGGAGGAGCAGGAGCAGGAGCAGGAGCAGGAGCAGGAGCAGGAGCCGGAGGAGCAGGAGGAACAGAGGGAGCAGGAGGAGAAGAAGAGGATGAGGAGGAGGAGGAGGAGGAGGAGGAGGCGGAGGCGGAGGCGGAGGCGGAGGAGGAGAAGGTGGAGGATGCGGAGGAGGAGGCGGAGGAGGAGGAGGAGGAGGATGAGGAGGAGGAGGAGGTGCCTGGGACCGTGTAAAGGACTGGGTTAGCGTTTTGAAAAGGGACGAGCGAGGGATACACCAGGAGAGAGAGAGAGAGAGAGAGAGAGAGAAAGAGAGAGAGAGAGAGCGAGAGAGAGAGAGAGAGAGACAGAGCGAGGCGGTAAGAGAAACCGCGCTTGAACACCTTTGACTTAGTTGTTATGTAGAGGTCCACGTTTATGTTGACGAAACTGTGGATGTAGATGCTAGTGTAGTTATAGAGTGTTCTGTTGGGGCCTGTGGCGGAATCCGTCGCTTGTCTTTGAATTCGAATCCACATAGAACTCCTCTGGCTCTGAATCAGTTTTCTTCATACTGAACTCGCATTACAAGCTCATTCGGTTCCAATCGAAATCCTTGTGTGGGTGAATGGTGCTGTTTTCCAATGGCAGTCACAGATTTCCCTGATGCGGGGCCACGAAACCTGTGCCACCCCACACAACACAGAACACACCAAACACACATTACCACCACACAACTGTGACATTCCTTCTTAAACACAAAAGTCAAACTGTTTTCGCAACTTCGGACTTGCAAGCTGGAGGACGCAGGATGAGGTCGAGACGCGAACGAACATTTGTGTTTTGTTGTGTCCTCACCTGTTTCCTTGATGTTGGGCCACTGAGCCTGGGACAATCCTGAATACGGGCTGGCGCAGGAGGAGGAGGAGGAAGAGGGGGAGGATGGGGAACAGGAGGAGGAGGAGGAGGAGGAGGAGGAGGAGGAGGAGGAGGAGGAGGAGGAGGAGGAGGAGGAGGAGGAAGGGGAGGGGGTGATGGCGAGCATGAAAGGAAAGGGAATGATGGGGGAGTGGGAGGGGGAGCAGGAGGAGGAGGATGAGGAGGAGGACAATGATGAGGAGGCGGAGAAGGAGGAGGAGGAGGAGCAGGAGGAGGAGGAGGAGCAGGAGGAGGACGATGAAGACGAGGAGGAGGACGAGGAGGAAGGGGACGGGGAGGGGGATGAGGAGGAGGAGGAGGATGGGAGGAGGAGGAGGAAGAGGTGGAGGAGGCGGAGGCGGAGTAGGAGGAGGAGGAAGAGGAAGAGGAGGAGGAGGAGGCGGCGGATGCGGAGGTGGTGGCGCGGGCGGGGGCGGGGGCGGAGGCGGAGGCCGAGGCGGCGGCGGAGGCGGAGGCCGAGGCGGGGGCGGACGCGCAGGCGGAGGAGGAGGAGGAGGAGGAGGAGGAGGAGGAGGACGAGGCGGAGGCGGAGGCGGAGGCGGAGGAGGCGGCGGAGGAGGAGGAGGCGGACCCGGATGCGGAGGCGGAGGAGGAGGTGGGCGAGGCGGAGGTGGAGGCGTAGGTGGAGGCGGAGGAGGAGGCGGAGGAGGAGGCGGAGGAGGAGGAGGAGGAGGCGATGACGGAGGAGGAGGCGGAGGCGGAGGAGGAGGTAGAGGCAGAGGAGGAGGCGGAGACGGAGGCGGAGGCGCAGGAGGAGGAGGAGGAGGAGGAAGAGGAGGAGGATGACGAAGATGCGGACGACGAGGAGGATGAGAAGGAGGAGGAGGAACAGGAGGAGGAGGAGGAGGAGGAGGAGGAGGAGGAGGAGGAGAACCAGTGGAAACCCAAGGGTCATCAGCGATGTTGGAATTAACCCTCCCCTAGAGCGGCTCATTTCCATTGAGGAGGCTGCCTCGTTGGAAGACAAAACATTGTGCTCGGGATCTCAACGCGACGTATCAACCTGACTACTGCGCCTTGACGGTCGTGCCAGAACGCCACTCTTGGGACTTCAACACAGCGAAGTAACATAATTGCTGCGCTGCATAATCCTGAATCCTTCCAAGGCCATTTCTGATACGCTGATCATGGGAACCCGTGAACCTCTTGCAACGTTAAAAAAAACGGATGCACGCGGCGGTAAGGCGAGAGCCACATTTTGACGGAGACGCCCTCAATCCGTGAAGCTGCATCAAAGTTTTTAAAAAAGAGTGCGCGTGACGCTTAGGCGAGAGCCACATGTTGAAAACCACCCGCCCTCAACACGTGAATATGTTGCATCTTTTAAGAGCGAGTGAGCGCGGCGCTAAGGCGAGAGCGACATTTTGAAAACCACCCGCCCTCACTCCGTGAAGCTCTTGCACAATTTTAGAACGGATGTGTGCGGCGCTAAGGCGTGGGCCACATTTTGAAAACCACCCGCCCTCAATCCGTGAAACAACTGCACATTCTTAAAACGGATGTGCGCGGCTTTGAGAGGCGAGAGCCACATTTTGAAAACGATCCGCCTTGAATCCGTGAAACCCTTGCAAATGCTTGAACGAATGTGCGCGGCGCAAAGGCGAGAGCCACATTTTGAAAACCACCCGCCCTCAATCCGTGAAGCTCTTGCACATCAGAAAACGGATGTGCGCGGC
>CAUYUJ010004892.1:0-147500 GCA_963575745.1 Prorocentrum cordatum | reverse complement strand
ATGGGCCCAGAAATCTTGCGGGACCGCCCAGCGCGAGCAGAATGCGACGCCCGGGTCTCGGGGCCAGTCGGGCGGGGCCAAGCGACAACGTCCTTCCGGAGCGTTCCGTAACCCTCTCAGGGCGTTCTGGAACGCTCCGAGAAGGTCGCGGCGTCTGGCACAGCGCTTCTGACCGCCTGGTCTCCGAGATCCCCGATCTGCCCGTGTCCGACTTCGCCCAGGGTTTGAGTCGGCACCCGTGTCCGACTTCGCCCAGGGTTTGAGTCGGCACAGTGCCTCTACAGGAGGCATAGTCATGCTGGGGACGACGGGTCGTGCTCTTTGGACTGTGTGTTGGACTTTTCTCTGGCTCCCTCCTGTTCTCAGGAGCGACAAAAGGACGTACACGTACATGAATCCACGCTGCTTTGGAGAGAACGCACTGCGCAAATGTTCGTACAACGCGGCCGGTTTCGCGGAGCGAGGGGCCGTGTTCATGTACATAGCTGGGCGCGTACGTCCTTTGTGGGCTCCCTATGTTCTGCTTCCACCATCCGCCTGTACCAGGACGTGCCCGACCCAAGCCCAGGTCGTGGCTCCGTCTTGGCCGCCTCGCCGCCCTCAGGAGCGGAGCCCTCGCCGCCCTCGAAGCGGACACGGCGCGCCTGCCGCGCGCAGCCCGCTGCCGCCAGCGCCGCCGCCGCCGGCGCCGCTGCCGGCTCGGCCGGCGGCTCCGCCGGCAGCTCCTCGGGGGCCGCTGCGGCAGGCGGGCCGCCCGAGGCCGTGCGCATCAGCCCCGGCCTCAGCGCCGCGCGGGCGGACTCTTTTGGCGCTCCCTCCCTCCCTCCATTCCTTTCCTTTCCTCCTCCTCCTCCTCCTCCTGCTCCTTATCCTCCTCGTCTTCCTCCTCGTCCTCCTCCTCCTCTTCCTCTTCCTCTTCCTCCTTTTCCTTCTCTCCCTCCTCGGGGCGGAGTTCTCGGATCGGCGCCTGGGCCCCCCGGCGGCGCCTCGGGCGCCGCCCCTGGCTCGGACCGGACGAAAGGGGGGGATTGGGAAAGGGGGGGTTACGAAATCTGCTGCACACAGCTGGTTTCGGCCCCGCCGACGGGCCCATTCCTCGATGCATGGGCGCCTCCCGGCGCCGGGAGACGCTGGGAAATCAGCTACGTGAGCTGATTCTCCCCCCCCCCTTTGCTATCCCCCCCTTTCGCCCGGCCCGACTGGCGCCTTCTGTGCGCCAGGGGGTTGCTCCAGCGCAGATGCAAGAAATCCGCGCGGACCGTCGAAGGTTTGTGTTTCTGCTGTTTGTTCCTCCTTATCCTCCCCTCGGCGGACTTGGATTCGACGGGCTGGCGATCGACCCGGCTACATCGGGCCGAGGCGCAAAATCTAGGTCGGTTTGGAGTGGGTGCTCGTTCTTCGTGCTTCTTGGATGTTCTTGTGCACCCTGAGGAGGGCGCGCTAGCATGTTCTGCGTGTGTGTTGGCGGGCGGAGGGTCTCATGTTCTTGAGGTATGCTCCTCTGGCCCGGGCCCGGCCCAATCATATTCGAGGATACGGCGGCCTCCACGCCATGCCCTGATGGTCGCGGGCGGGCTCCCCCTCGGAGCGCGCACGACATTGGCGTTTCGCTCCCGCTTCCGCTTCCGCACGAGAGCTGCAGGGGGCCAGTGAAGGGCGGAGGGATGCTTCGTCCTGACGCTTGTCCATGCGTCCTCTCTTGGACTCTCTCCTCGAGGGGGCCGCAGGGGGTGCGAGACTTGTTCAAGGGTGACCACGGAGCCCTGGATTGGGCAGGCCATTTTCTCAAGATGTGTGCTTCACATGGCTTGCTCCTCTTGACCCCCACGAGAAGCCAAAACAAAGGGGGTAGTGTGCGCGTTCGAGGGTGATCGCAGACCCCCATGGTTGGGGCGGCCGTTTCCTCGACATAGCGGTTATCGAAATCGGTTTTCTGATCCTAGAACATGTTGTTGAGAAGCGTGCTTCATGTGACCGCTCTGAGCATTACCCTTCGAAATTAGCTAATCCAGCCGAGGTGGGATCGATTGGCCACGACGGAACAGTCTTTGCGCTGTGATCTCTGAGCGCTACTGGACATCAGGCCTCCCTGCCATCACAGAAGGGCATACTTCAACGTTCTGTGCTGGCGAGGAGTCAATGTCAAATCAGCAAACTGTGCGTCTATTTTCTCGGTCTACGGCGCTGCGGACCGCAAGCTGGTGCAGGTCGGCCGATAATGACCGCAGTGATCATCGACTTTGCGTTCGCTAAATGCTCGGCCAGTCATCCGGAAGCGCGCGATCGGTCTGTTGGCATGCGATGGTGCAGTGATCGGGCCGCGATCGAATTGCTCGACCCTGGGCTGTCTTCGCTGGCTCGCGGTGACTGGTGTAACGCCGAGGTTTGGAATTGCCAGATGAGCCTGACGAGGAGTCGTTCCACCCAGACGATAGCGAGGACGATATCGACTTGGACGATGACACGGGCGCGGGGCAGGCGGATGTAGACATCGATCTAGGCTAGGACCGTCTTTGCTGCACAGGGGATTGCAGGGATGCGTTGCAATTGTAAGTGCAAAGCGCGAGTATGATGGCGAGGCTGGTTGTTTCAACTGTCGCCGTTGAGCCGGAGTAATCAATCCACTGCCTGCAGCAAACTCCGCCAGTGTGCCAGCAGAGCAGTGCAGTTGGAATGAGCCTGTCTTGGGAGCCTCTTGGGTCTCTCTTGAGTGCCTCGTTGGGGCCAGTTTTGGGGCCTGTCCGGGGCTCGTCGGAGGTCTCGGGCATCTTTGGCGCGCGGTGGGTCCAACGGGGCCCTCTTGGGCCGTCGGAGGAGGTTATTGGGCACCCTTAGGACCGTCTTGGGGAGCCGTGTTGGGCCGCCTGGGGGGCATCTCGGAGCTCTCTTAAGCTCTCCGGAGGCGACCTGGAGCCGAATGGCATGGGAAACGATGATGTGTATTGAGTGCTATTCGCCTTCCGGGGCCTCCCCTGAGGAAGGCTGCGCTAGCCCTACCAGACAGCCCGCAGGCATTCTGGATCTGCCCAGCGTGCCTGCGCCACGGTGGCGGAGCATGAACTGCGTCATGATCAGATAGCTGCTGCTGGCTCTTGAGATGTGGTGCCGCACGAGGCCAAGTCACGAAGAGCCCCGATTTCTGCCACAGGAGCGTTTTGCTCAGGTCTGGGCGAGAACGGCCGTGATCGGCTCTCTCCTTACCCCCCCCTACGTCACGCTATTTGGCCCACGGTTGCGAAGCTTTCAGACGGAATCTTGAAGGATGTCTGACGATTTCTGGCGCCCCCCCCGCCATGGTGTGATCGGGGGGGACGAACTTCCCCCCCCTGCCGCCGAGACTTCCCGCGCGCCGCCCCGCGGGCTCCGCAGGCACCAGTCGGGTCGGGCGAAAGGGGGGGATTGGGAAAGGGGGGGTTACGAAATCTGCTGCATGCAGCTGGTTTCGGCCCCGCCGACGGGCCCATTCCTCGATGCATGGCCGCTCCCGGCGCCGGGAGGCGCCGGGAAAATCAGCTACGTGAGCTGATTCTCAAACCCCCCCTTTGCTATCCCCCCCTTTCGCCCGACCCGAACCAGGTCACCAGAGCGACAGCAGACAGCGGGGCCGCCTTCGCCGACATGGGCGCGCAGGCTGCCCGCGTATAAGCTCACGCGGAGGCGCCGCCGCCTCCGGTGCCGCGCGCCGTGCCGGCGGCCCGCGCCTGCTGCCGCGCAGGCGCGCCGTGCCGTCTCGCGTATAAGGCCCCTTTCGATTCGTTCGGCGGTCGAGGCCGAGCCAGGTGACGTTCTTGTGGTCGCGCTCCTGGTGCCCCTCCCTCAACCTCCTCCTCCTCCTCCTCCTCCTCCTCCTCCTCCTCCGCCTCCTCCGCCTCCTCCTCCTCCTCCTCCTCCTCCTCCTCCTCCTCCTCCTCCTCCTCCTCCCGTCAGACCCCTTTCTTTTCGGCGCTCGCCCGGCGGCCGCCTCGCTGGCCCCGCCGGCTCGCCCGGCGAGCTCCTCCCGGGAGGTCCGCGCACCTCGCGGCGCCCCTCTGGGCGCCTCGTGCCGCGCTGAGCTTTGGCGGGCGGTGGCTGGGCTGGCCAGTCGCGCTGCCTCGCAGAGCCGCCACCGCGCTGTGGGGGTGAGCTTCGTTTGGCAGCAAAACATGGGAGCCTGGCGTACCCTATTAGATCCGTCTTAGCGTCGACGAGCGTCTGTGATTCGATGAAATGGCGCCGATTTAGCGTCGGCTAGCGTCGATTAGCGTCGATTTAGCATCGGTTAGCGTCGATTTAGCGTCGACTAGCGTCGATTCGCAAGAGCCGACAAGATGGTATGGGAGGCTCCCATGAGTGGCCACCGAATCTTCAAAGGAGGAACAGGTGCCGATACCGCTACCCTTCGCCCGCTTCCTTTCTCGGCCTCCTCGGAGGCCCTCGTTGCCACCGCTGGATTCGCCTCGAAGTCCTGGTCAGAAAGCGCCCCGGGATGAGTCCGGGGAGTAGCGGTATCTGTACATGTTGGTTGCCCTATAGACTATAGAGTTCAGTCGGGCGTGTCCCTCTACAGGGAGAATGTTCAAACATAGTCAAAAAATAGGGTGGGGACGATTTTTAGAGTATTTTGATGTTTTTGAGTATTTGAAATTTTTCTTCCCGAATCCGCCTGTCGGGGGGCGCACCCGACCTAACCCTAGAGCTGGGGGCTGGGGGCCACCGACCCCGACATCGTAAACCTCTCGTGTCGCCTCGCTTGTCCTTCGCGGGGTAAGCATGTCGAAGGACCGATAGTGAACCTGTGACGCGTGTTGACCTCAATGCGGTAAGGGGATCTTTGTGCCGAATCGAGCCCGAGCCGAAGCAGGAGGATATGGTGCTTTGGAGTGAGCCCAGGCATGTTCTAGCTGCGTCCGACAGCTGCTCAAGTGGCGGCTCAGGTCTGTGTAGAGAACTGTGAGGACGACTCTGTTGTGGACCAGCACAGCGGCTTTCATCCCCATGCCGTTTCACAGAGCTCCCTCCCAGGGGCGTGCATACGTAGTTCGCGTCCTTGCAGGGGGCCGTGATTGTGCAATGCTGGCTGTTCCCTTGTGGTGTTTTGTTTGCTTGTTGTGTGTGTGTGTGTGTGTGAGTGTGGGTGGAGGGGCCGAATTGGTTGTTGCTGTGCACGCGCTGGAATGTTGTCTCCCAATCCTGTTGCATGCGCTGGGACGAAGCGTGAGCCGGGGCGAAGCGCGAGCCCGATACTTGAGAACCCGGAAGCATTTTGCATCCTCAGACTTGACGGGGGCCCCACAGGGGGCGGAGCGTGAGCCAAATATCTGAGAACCTGGAAGCATGTCGTATCCTGAGGCTTGACGGTCCCGTCTTGATCGGAGAGGCCGTGGGCCCCTAGCCATCCCATGTTAAGTCCTGGCCCCCCCCCTGTGGTCCGCAGGGGACGGTGACACAAAGGGATATATTCGAGGACCGCCGGCTCGCGCCCGCCGCTGGAAGGCGCGGTGGTGGATCAGTTTCAACCGGGGGGTACCTCGAGGCCAGAGCGGCCTTCCCGTGGACCCTTCCAGGGCTGCTCGTGGTCCGATCCGATCCGATCCGCTCCCCAAGCCGCGATCTCGACGTCCCTCCGATCTGATCCGACGCGAGCCCGTTCCCTCTCAGCCTGCTGGGAGCCGAGCCCCACTCGCGATCCGAAACTGGCCGATCCCGATCCGGTTCCGCACCGATTCCGGGGCGATCCGAGCCGCTTCCGATCCGAGCCGCTCCGGCGATTCGATCCTCGGGCCTGCCTTTCCGAAGCAGAACCCGTGCTCGCCTGGCCGCGGCATCTTCATGCTCAAGCCCCCTTGGGCTCGAGTAATTCGACTCCGGGCCTGTGCTCGCAAGGGCGAGCCGGGCTCTCGCGCACCCCCCTCCTTCGCTGTCTTTCTCGTCCTCGCCCTCCTCCTCCTCCTCCTCCTCCTCCTCCTCCTCCTCCTCCTCCTCCTGACCCACTGACCCACTGACCCACTGATGGCGAGAAAGCCATCCTGACGTAGCCATCCCTCCTCCTCCTCCTCCTTTCCTCCTCTCCTGCTCCTCCTCCTCCCTCCTCCTCTCCGTAGCCATTTTGGCTCAAGGTTTTGGTTTCCCCTGGGAACAAAGTGGATACCGCTAGTCCGCGGCCAGCTTTCGTCATTCGCCTGGTTCGCCCCAGGCAGAGTGCCGTGCGGTCCGCCCCGCACGGCCCAGCCCCGCTGTGTTCATCATTACGACCGGCCCATGGTACCGCCTGCAAGGCAGGAATCGGTCCTCTTGGGACCCAAGTACCCTGTCTGGGGGTGCGGCCGATGTGGAGCGGCCCACAACTGGGCGTGTCGAGTGGTGTGCCAGTGCGGCAATCCCGCCCCGTCAAGGATCGTTCAGCGTGCGAAAGAAAATGCAGCAGCTTGGGAGAAAGACGGACCCCCAGCTGTTAAGTCCAAAGGCAAAGGTAATGGGTCAAAGGGCAAAGGCAGTGACGGCGGTGTTGACAACGGCAAGCTCCAGCGGCTCGAGAGTCAGCTGGCGCAAGTGCTCAAGGCTGTGCAGGCAGGAACCACGACAGTGGCACCTGGTGCAGCACCCAAGTCAAAGTCCTCAGGCACAGGAGGCAAGCCGCCATGGCATACGGCGGGGCCTGCAGGTGGCACAGATACACAGTCTGAGGACAAGGTGGACAACAGTGCCAAGCGTGATGCCATCATGCAGGAGATCTATGAGTTGGAAGATGTGCTCAAGAGACTCAGGTGCAGCGATGGCAACGACAGTATTAAGTCCCCGATTGAGGAGCGGCTCAAGGATCTGCGCAGCCAGCACAAGCAGCTACGTTCCCCAACTACTGCACACAGACGGGCAGCGCAAGACCTCAGTCGGGCACGCACCGCGTTGCAGAAAATGCAAGATGAGCTCAGTGAAAAGCAGAAGCAGTTGGAAGGAATACGTGAGTCGATTGCAAAAAGACAGGATGAGATTGCGGCGAAGCAAAAGGAAGTGGAAGCGCTGGAGGTCGAGTTTGCTGAGACGGCTAAGCATGTCACGACCTCGACCGATGACGCAAAGAAGACGCCTGATTTGTCGCAGCTCTTCGATTTCGGTTCAGAGCCAGATGAGGTTCCCAAAGAACTCATCCCCTTCCTCGAGAGCCCAGAGTGGAAGTTGCTCCAGAATCTACTCACGCAGAGGGCCTCTAAGTTGCCAACAAAGATGGATATTGATGCTGACGGTGATGATATTAAGTCTTCTGAGAATGCAGCTACAGATGAGCCAGGTGACGACGGGCAAGCTGCAGGGGAGAAGCGTATGTATGAGGATCTCACCGAGCCCGAGCACGAGATATTGTTCTCACTGGCAGGAGACAAAGAGCAGTTTCGACAAAAGCTTGCTGAGTTCTCCGTCAAGCGTGCAAAGGTCAGTTCCAGTTCCTAACGATTGCTGCTTGAGGAGATGGCTATGGAGTCTGTCGGGCAGGAGTTCGACTTCGGCGTCCAGCAGTGCTACGGCATCCCCGTTTTCCACGTTGCGGCCCGACCCTGAGAAAGCTGAGACTCTAGGCTGGACGGCACCCCCAACGCAGCTGCAGGTCAAGGCTTGCAGTGGGCGAGGAGAGGGAACCCAGCCTAGGGAATCGCTGGAGGGAAGGCCCACCTGTTCGTCTTCTGCTACGAGGGCCACAAGCTCTACGGCATTGGCATCCTCGAGTACGATGAAATCGGAGTGCAAAGTCAATGGTGATGCGGATCAGCAAGCGCGCGATCCCAAGTATGATATTCCCCGAGTGAGTGGTTTCAAGTTATCGTATCATGGGACAGTTCCTGCAGCAGATGCAGAACACGACGACACGCACCATGAGTTCGAATCGTTCAACGCCAATGGCGGTAAACGAACAGTGAAGAAGAGGCTCGAGAAGAGTTCGGCGAAAGTGATTTTGATGCAAGAGGTTGGACATCTCGAAGCGGATCTTGAAGCTCTTGACTCCTGGTGTGCTACGCGAGGCTGGTCAATGCGAGCTCTTTCGTCGAAGACTACGGCTGGTCACAACACTGGAGCTGGTGTCGCAGTATTTGTGCGGACAGGAGTCGGGCTACGACCACCTGCAGCTGGAGTTGAGTGTCTCTTTCCAGGCCGACTACAACGAGTCGAGGTCGATCTACCAGGCTGGCCCGCCATCACGGTGTTCAACATCTACCTCCACCCGCAGGTAGGCCCCAGTGGGCCTAATGCCAACATCCTAGCTGAGCTAGGCAGAATGATGCAAACGATTTCAGGACCTGCGCTCTGTGCAGGCGACTGGAACCTGACCCCTGAAGCGTTGGAGGCGTCTGAGTTCCCCGTCCTGGCGGATTTGTGTGTGCTGGCGCCTGCGGTGCCTACGTGTCGAGGAGGGACAGGTTCCAGCATTATTGATTTTTACTGTTTGAATGATACGCTAATGCGGGGATTTAAGAAGCTAACAGTTGATATGCGCTGGACGGTTAAGCCACATCGGCCTATCCGTCTTGCCATCTCTGACAACGGGTTTAAGCTCAAACATCTCGTGTATTCAGTCACCCCAGCGCTGCCCAAAGAGTTCCCGATAGGCCCTGCCCCTCAACCACCCACTTGGTTCGTCGAGCAGCGTTTAGCCGAGAAAGCCTGTGAGGCCGCTTCGGATCCCGCGGTTGCTCCGAGTGAGGCCTGGGCCATGCTTTCGAATGCTTGGGGTCGTTTCGCCACCACAGCGGCCAGGTACCTTGGGGAGAGGGCAGGGCAGCCTTTGAAGAATCCAGGGGCATTTGGGCGATGTTTAAAAGCGCGTTGGGTCGAAGTTTGCTGCACGGCCAAGACCTCCAGTGATTTGCAAGCGGTCGCCGACGGCTGGAAGTGGCTCCAAAATGCTGTTGGTCAGGTCCTTGTTTTTTCCCGCGTGGCCGACACGGCCCAAAATCAGATGATGCTTGCACAAGAGGTCACAAGCTTTTTAGTCGACGGGTTCCCAGGCCTGGGATTGAGTGCTCGACTAGAGAGGTCCGTTCAGGTTGCGAGAGGTTTAGTCAATGCTGAAGAGATAGACCCAGAGGCGCTGCAAAGTTTTTTAGATGACATAGACTCAGACGTAGAGCTTGCCGCTAAAGGAGAAAGCAAAGAGCAGAGAGACTCGTGGCACGACTGGTGCGTGGCAGCACGAGCTGCAGGGTCTCGAGGCTTTCATAAGATCACTGCTGTCCGCCAGGTCCGAGCGGCTACGATAGTGCAAGGACCGAATGGACCTTCCGCGGACACCATCAGTATTGTGCAAAACGAGGTATCGCTGTATAAGAAACTCTGGGGTGCGACGTCGGAGCCTCCTCGGGCGTGGATCCCTGATCGGTCGTCTTGTGAACGAGTTTCTGTTACAGCGATCCGTGAGGTA
The DNA here is from genome assembly GCA_963575745.1 of Prorocentrum cordatum. Classification (NCBI taxonomy): domain Eukaryota; class Dinophyceae; order Prorocentrales; family Prorocentraceae; genus Prorocentrum; species Prorocentrum cordatum. Next base: position 138,115 of record CAUYUJ010004892.1, on the reverse strand, counting down.
GGACGCACTTTTTCGCGCAGCACCTCCAGCAGTCTCGACCACTTTCACCCGCGTTTCGTTCTGGCCCTGGATGATTCAGGACTCGAGGTTTTAAGTGCTTTGTGGCAGGCCTGCGAGGCCATCGGGCTGCTCCCTCGTCAGCTTTTATGGGTTGTTCAACCTATGCTCCCGAAACCCAAGGGGGGAAACCGTCTCATCGTGCTGTATGCTGGAATGTACCGAATCTGGCAGAGACTAAGGCGCCCACTGCTGACTGAAGTTAGTCGTCTGGTCGATCGTCGTTACTGGGGGGCGTCGAAGGGACGGTCAGCAGTGGATTGCGCTTGGCTCCAGGCAGCGCGCAGCGAGAGCGATGCCGAGCAGAATAGACACAGCGTTTCAATTGTGGCTGATTTTTCCAAGTATTACGAGACGATTCCCCTAGAACCTCTCAGGGACAAGTTTATGAGGTTCAATGTGCCACTTAGTTTCCTGAAACTGGTTTATAACGTCTGGAAGGGCCCACGACTCCTGAGGCTAGGTCAGCACCATGCCCAGAGCGTGCTCTTCGCAAAAGGAGGGCTGCCCGCGGGAGATGTTTTTAACGACATTTCGATCGAGATACATGCGGTTCAGGAATTTGATTCTCTACTAGTTAGGCAGCCTTGTATTGATTTTCTCAGCTATATAGACGACAGCGCCATCGGAGTAGCTAGTAGTGACAGGCAGATAGCCAAGTCAATGGCTGTCGCAGCAGGCAGAGATTTCAAACAGTGTGCGCAAGAGCTCAAGGCCCAGCTGAATGACAAGATAGCGGTCATATCCAGTACAGAAGACCTAGCCAGAGAGGTCTGCAAGGAATTACGTTTCCCTCGTGAGGCGGCACTAACGAGTGTTGCCTATCTTGGGGTAGATCAGTCTGGAGCCTCTCAGCGCACGAGGCCACATGCCAGAGATAAGCAGAGAGCACGATTTTTCAAGATGCGCTTAAGGCTCAGGAAGCACAAACGACTGGCACGCACTGTTGCTGGGTGCACCAGGAAGTCTTTTCAGCGTGTTTTGAAGACTGGTGTTTCCACGGGTGCTGCCTTCGGCACTGAGGTCCTGGGCCTAAACAATCTCGAGTGGTTTAATTTTCGAAGGCTTCAAAGCCGAGTGCACTCCCCTCAACATGGAGGAACAAGTTTAAGCGCAAAAACGGTCCTTTTTGGAGATGAGAGTGCGAGGTCGGCGTTAGCTCCCGCGTTGCAGTGGTGTCGTATGTTGTGGCTGGCTCAGTCTAACGCCGACCGAGCGCTCGCCTCCACGAATGAGTTGTGCAGGATGTGGCGAGAAGCCAAGGCTAGCAGTCCTAGATCCTGGCATGCGAGCAAAGGGCCCCTCTCGAGAGCGAGGCTCGCAGCTTGCCGTGCAGGATGGGATGCACCAGATCCGATCCTCTGGACAGACCACAACGGTCTACAGGTCAACATCGGCCAGTTGACTCCAGGGCTGCTTTTTGAATTGCTCGAAGCTGGCCTACAGCGCCAGCATGAATATGCCTTGGCGCGCAAGCTCGGCTTTGAGCAGGCGAACTGTGCGACTTTCGATCTAGTGCGCAAGCAGATATGTGCCTCGAGCAGCAAAAAGTATACACGATATCAACAGTTTTTAGTTCGGTGCTGTGCCTGTGACGCTCTTTGGACAGAAGAGCGAGCGAGACTCTCGGGGTACACGACCTCGGGAAAATGCAGGTGCGGCAGAGTTGATACGCTGCACCACAGGTTATATACTTGTGACCTGCCTGAGGTCAGAGAGGCAAGAGAAGCTGCCGAGATCCCAGAGTCTTTTATTTTGGAAGGATGCGAGAGCACCGATCCGATTTATACCAGAGGGCTCTTCGTCTTTGATCCCAGTGAGGCCCCCCCCCCCGTGTGCGTCGAGTGATTGTTGTGTTGTGGGGGGTAATGGCGAAGAGATCCCTCAGACTCCTGAGCAGGTGGGACAGCTTCTGGGGGAGCATCAACTAATGGAGTTAGCCGCAGACGGGTCATGCACGAAGCAAGCGTTGAGATGTCTTCGGAGGGCGGCTTGGGCCATTGCACTTTTGCGGCCTGAGAGCGAAGATGTCCTGGCGGTACTTCGAGGCCCCGTGGCTGGCTCCCTCCCCCAGACCCCTGCTTTCGCGGAGCACCTAGCCTATGCACTAGCTGGGCAAGTTTCAGATAGAGAGACCCATGTAGGGCTAGATTGCCTCGCCGTTGTTACTACTGCTCAGAGGTCTCTCGGGGTTCAGACAAGGTCCTCTAATAAGTATGCTGCTGTGCGTTTGTTTGCTCAGTCACTCCCAGGCACAGCCAATATAACTCTCACGAGGCATGTGAAAGCTCACAGGTCGGATGAGGCTATCTCTGTTTTGCAGGGCGACGAGTTGAGGTATGCTCAGGCGAACAAGGCCGCAGATGCTCATGCCAAGATAGCCCTGACGATGCACGCTCGCCCCGACCCCAGCTTCCTAGACAAGGTCGAAGAGGCTGAGGTCAAGGCTCTCAGATTCATCAAACTAGCTGCAGCTGTGCTTCCGTGCTTTCAGAATGACAGGAGGTGGTCCAGGCCCCCTAGAAGCAGGCGGCCCCAGGATAAGCGGTGCAGCAGCTTTCACGAATGGGCCTCAACTCTGGTGGGCCACCAGTGCAAGCAGTGTTTGATTGTGGCGCCTCCTGGGGACTCGCCGCCAATGGATGGCTGCAAGGGCACCCCTGCATTCTTGCGTAAGTTGATAGGGGATGCCAAGGGTCACCAGGTTGTTGCTGTCCAGGGTTCTGTCGTTGGAGGTGGCGCTCAGATCCCTGGGATCCCCACGAGGCGAGCGGTTCAACAGTTTCTGTGTGTTCTGTGTGGGGGTTGGTCCCAAGGTCGCGGGGCCAAGTTGGGCAGAGTGTGCCTTCCCCCCACCAGAAAAGGCATTGAGATTTTACAGGCCTTCAGGAAAGGGCTCGGACCCAATCCTCGTTTACGGTCCGTCATTGACCGAGTGATCCCGTTCAGTCAAGTAGATATCCAGGCCACTACTCGAGCAGAGGCTCGAGTAGTCACACGTGTGCGTTTGACGGCGGCTGCGGCGGCGACGACGTCGGCACCGCAGGAAGACCCAGCGGCGCCGCAGGATCCGCCAGCGCAGGTCCCGACGTACGAGAGCCGCCTGAAGGCGCTCCTCGAGAGGGTCAAGGCTAAGGAGGAGGCCAGGCGAGGAACGCCCACGCCTCCCGCCTTGCCCTAACTCGTTTTTGTTTTCTCGTGTAGTCATGTGACTTGTCCTTATGGCCGTTCTTTCTTTCTTTCCTCCCTCCTCCTCCCTCCTCCTCCCTCCTCCTTCTCCTCCTCCTCCTCATTCATTCATTCATTCATCATGAGGCGGACGGTTCGATGCCTATACAAAGAAGGGGACGAGAAGGGGTGGACAAAGGAAGTAGAGCACGTACTCGCAGTGGAGTGATGCTAATCCATGCAAGCCTGGGGTACTGCCTAAGGCGCAAAAGTTGGAACGGGGAAGGGCAGAGAGAAGGCAAAGCAGAGACCTTCGCCCAGGATGCGCGGTACTGCCAATGGCGCGCCACACTGCTTAGTGTGACACCTTCGCATTACTATTTTTTAAAGTGAATGGACACTGGCGCTGACCAGCTAGGTCAGGGCATCGCCTTCGTGCGAAGGCCCTTCCCGCACTTGAGCAACAGTCAGTGAGGAAGGTAGGTTTGTATGGTGTGGGTCCTCCACTGGTAGTCGCACCGCTGGGTGGCCGTAGAAACGTGGCCTGCCCGTATGTAAACATAGGTCACCGTCGTGTAGACATGCCAAATAAGGATCCAGTGGCACATGAAACTTCCTAACGCCCAGGGGCAGATCCCAACCATCTTCTTCAGTCCGTAGGTCGATACAGTGTCGAAGCGTACTCTCCTCACGCATCGTCCACTGTAGCGGTCTGGTGTCTTGGAATGTGCCCATGGATAAACCCCGCGGAACACCGCCCTCTAAAAGGGCACAAAGTTCGGGAAATCTAACGCGAACTTGCTGGAACAACGAGGCGGCAAGCATTTTGTTCAGGGCCCTGGGGAAAACTTGTGCTGGTGCTGTATCTGGCCATCCACCGTGTCGCCATCCACTGTGCTCGCAAGGGCGAGCCGGGCTCTCGCGCACCCCCCTCCTTCGCTGTCTTTCTCGTCCTCGCCCTCCTCCTCCTCCTCCTCCTCCTCCTGACCCACTGACCCACTGACCCACTGATGGCGAGAAAGCCATCCTGACGTAGCCATCCCTCCTCCTCCTCCTCCTCCTTTCCTCCTCTCCTGCTCCTCCTCCTCCCTCCTCCTCCCTCCTCCTCCCTCCTCCTTCTTCTCCTCCTCCTCCTCCTCCTCCTCCTCCTCCTCCTCCTCCTCCTCCTCCTCCTCCCTTCCCCTCTTCCCTCCACCCCACGGCGGCGCGCAGGACTTCGAGGGAGGAAGAGCCACCCGGGGGCTTCGCCTGGGGGGTGCTTACCTATTCTACCTTTCATTATTCCCAGCTCTCCTGCGTTGGGATCTCGTTTTGAATAGAGCACTGCTCGCGCGAGCCTTCCTTCCCACCTTCCTTCCTTCCCGTCCCTCTCTTCCCCCCTGCCCCCCTGCCTTTGACCTCGCCGTCCCGGGGGGGCTGCGATCGGTGAAACTGTCGCCACTTTCGAGGGCTGCTGAGGGGCCCAGCACAGTGGGTACACACCGCAGACTCAAATTAGACCTCGCCGTCCCTGGGGGGCTGCGATCGGTGAAACTGTCGCCACTTTCGAGGGCTGCTGAGGGGCCCAGCACAGTGGGTACACACCGCAGACTCAAATTAGACCTCGCCGTCCCTGGGGGGCTGCGATCTGTGAAACTGTCGCCACTTTCGAGGGCTGCTGAGGGCCCAGCACAGTGGGTACTCACCGCAGACTCAAATTAGACCTCGCCATCCCTGGGGGGCTGCGATCTGTGAAACTGTCGCCACTTTCGAGGGCTGCTGAGGGGCCCAGCACAGTGGGTACCCACCGCAGACTCAAATTAGACCTCGCCATCCCTGGGGGGCTGCGATCTGTGAAACTGTCGCCACTTTCGAGGCCTGCTGGGGGGCCCAGCACAGTGGGTACACACCGCGGACTCAAATTAGACCTCGCCATCCCTGGGGGGCTGCGATCTGTGAAACTGTCGCCACTTTCGATCTGTTTGTCGACCATCCCTGGGGGGCTGCGATCTGTGAAACTGTCGCCACTTTCGGGCTGCTGGGGGGCCAGCACAGTGGGTACACACCGCAGACTCAAATTAGACCTCGCCATCCCTGGGGGGCTGCGATCTGTGAAACTGTCGCCACTTTCGAGGGCTGCTGAGGGGCCCAGCACAGTGGGTACACACCGCAGACTCAAATTAGACCGCGCCATCCCTGGGGGGCTGCGATCTGTGAAACTGTCGCCACTTTCGAGGGCTGCTGATGGGCCCAGCACAGTGGGTACACACCGCAGACTCAAATTAGACGCCGCTTTTGTCCTTGTTCTCCTCCTGCAGTCACCTTCCCTCTGCTGCTGCCGTGCTGATGGTTCGGCTTCCCGCACGTGTTTCTCCTGCTTTGCGTTCCCGACTCCCCATGTCCTCTTCGAGCCTGTAGCTGTCGCCCCTCGTTCTTGTATGGTTCTCCTTCGCATCATGCCATAGCCGCGTGTCCCAAGTAGCTTACACATCAAGTTGATTGTCCATGCAAGTTTCGGCCAGCTCCTCGTTTCCATTGATACAAATGGGTTGGGTACGTCACAGGGTAATTTTTCCTTTGTTTAGGCCTTTTGTGCGTCCCTCGCCGCCTTTCCCTCGTTTTCCCTTTTTTCGGCCTCCTGGGCGGTCCTCGTCGCCACCGCTGGGTTCGCCTCAGAATGGTAGTCAGAACGCGCCCCGGAGAGGTCCGTGGGGTAGCGGTATCGGTACCTTTTGTGTTCCGTAGGTGGGGACTATTATCAAAGAAGTCGGTCTTTCGTAGTCTTCGGCGTTTGGGAGCCCTCGCGGGTGCCTGGGACCGTCAAGCAATTAGTCATCATAACTCACGGTCCTCGGGAATGGGTCGAGGCTTCCTGGGACCGCGCACTGAAGTTTCCAAAGGCGTGCCCAACCCGTTCTCCACGCGAGGCGAATGTTTGCGTGATCGCTCCGCACGAAGGAACACATCGTCAGATATGCACGATCTGCGTTGCCCTCACCTCCGCCGTGCCTTCCATTAGCCTACGAAAGTGGATACCCTTGCGCATTTCGCAGCCTCCCAGGGAGCCGCGGGCTCTCGGCTGGATCTGTGTGGCCCCCGGCTCTGCTGGACCTCCCAGGAGCCAGCGAAAGCGGCGGCAAAATGGCGACAAGTTTAAGTCGGGCGTGTCACTCTACAGGAGGAAGATTCAAACATAGCAAAAAAAGATAGTCTGCGGACGATTTTTCGATTTGTTCAAACGAGGCAGTGTGGAGGCCTCTTGGGGGTCGTTTTGGGGCTTGTTGGGGCCTCTTTTGGGTCTCTTGTTGGCCTTTTGGGGCCTCTCTGAGGCTCTCTTGGGGGTCTCTTGTGGGCCTTTTGGGGGCGTCTTGAGCGCCTCTTGGGGTGTCCTGGGGATCTCTTGGGGCGGAAGGCTCGGATTTTCGGTTCATGTTCCCTCTCTTGGGCCACTTTTGTGGCCGTCTTGGAGCCCTCTTGGGCCGTCTTGGGTGCCCCTTGAGCCGTGTTGGGGCGCTCTGAGGCCGTCTTGGGGCCCTCTTTGGAGGTCGGGCTGTTTTAGGTGCCGAAAGGGGCGAGAACGCCAAAATCCTTCAAAAACTCAAGGCAAGTCAATCATGTTTACCTCTTGGGGCCCTCTTGGGAGGCCTCTTGGGGGCCTCTCGGGACGTCCTTGAGGCCTCTTGGGGCCATCTGGGGGCCATCTGGGGCCATCTGGGGGCCTCTCGGGCAATCTTGGGGCCGTCTGGGGCGTCTTGGAACGATTCTTCAGCGACTCGGGGACCTCTTGGACCGGACCGTCTTGGGGGCCTCGTGGGGCCCTCTTGGCCCGTCTTTGGCCCCCTTGGGCCCGAGAGGTGCGTGCGAGAACACCTCCCGGAGCCCAGGGGGGCACGCGGCAAGCCCCAAGAGAGTTCGGGAATTTGGTTCGGTGCCCCTTCCAGATTCCTCAGGACTGAGGACTGAAGCTCTGGGGACTGGGCAAAGGACCTGAGGACACGCCCACTCTGTGCCCAGAGGTGGCGGATGCAGAACAAGACCTTAACGCAGGAGGGTCAGGACAAATCAAGACATCGGATGTGTTGGGCGCGTCGCTCCGCCGGTTCTGGCCCACCACGCTTCGGCACGACGCGCTGTCCATTTCCCAGTCCCCAGGCTTCAGCGTCCCGAGCCTTTTTCCGAGCCTCCCGCCCCGCGGAGCGGAGCGACACGCTGTCCACTTGCAAGGCACAGCGTCTCGCTGGGGCCGCCGCGGTGACACGCTATCCAGAAGTTGCCGACCGCTATCTGAAAGTGGTGGAGGGGTGGCTTTTCTGCCCTGTCGCCCATTGATCGCCGATAGGGGAACGATAGCCCACCCCGCCCAGGAACGTAGGGTTTCGCTACCGGGGGGCCATATGCAGGAGGGGTGGGCGCCACGGCGGCGGGGCCCCCTCCTGGCCCTGTGAGGGTCCCTTCCTTGGAAGGCGCCCCAGCCCTCTCCTGGGAGACTCCCTCCTCCTTTCCTCCTCCTCCTCCTCCTCCTCCTCCTCCTCCTCCTCCTTTCCTCCTCCTCCTCCTCCTCCTCCTTTCCTCCTCCTCCTCCTCCTCCTCCTCCTCCTTCTCCTCCTCCTCCTCCTCCTCCTCCCTTCCTCCTCCTCCTCCTCCTCCTCCTCCTCCTCCTCCTTCTTTCCTTCTCCTCCTCCTCCTCCTCCTCCTATTCCTCCTCCTCCTCCTCCTCGGAAGACGGCCTCCCGTCGCCCGGCCTCCTCCGTCGGCGCGCCGCCAGATCGTCGCCGCGTCGGCCCCCGCCCCCTGCCCGGCGCGCCGTGCGCGGGCCTGGCGGGGCATGACGAGCGTGCTGGTGCACCTGCTGCGGCTTCCGACCGACGACCCCGCCCTCGCGCACTTCGCGGCCGCCGCGGTGCTGAGGCACCAGGAGCTCCGCGGCGGGGCGTGCTGGTCCAACGAGGAGATGGACGAGCAGCGCGCCCTGGTGCTGCGAGCCTCGGCCTCCCACGAGCACGGGCCTGCGGGTCCAGAGGCCCCGGGCGCGGTGTCCGAGAGGCTGGCGAACAGATTCATCTGCGGGCAGATGCTGGACGCCGCCCAGAAGCAGGAGCCCATCCCGGACCGCGACGCCCTCGTCATGAAGGCCGCGGAGTTCCTTTTCTGCCAGAGCTTCTCGTGCGTCCGGGAGGTCGAGATGGCCATGGCTAGAGAAATGGCTGGCATCTGAGAGGCGCAGGGCCAGCCGGAATCGTCCGCGCACTGCCGTAGGCACGCCGACCCTAGCTTGCGATCTAGGCCTCCCAGGTGAGGTCGGCGTAGACTGGGTCAGAGGATCGCGACGCAAAGCCGATGCATCGATCATGCGGCTCGATGTGGAGCACGATGTTTTCCACGTCGACGTCGCCAGTGCATCCGCAATGTGGCGCGATCCTCCGACCCCATGTGCGCGGACCTCATCTAGGAGGCCTTTGTGCAAGGCTCTTCTGTAGGATGCTCGGACTGGAGGCACCAGAGGAGACACAGAGACCGCCGCCACCGAGAACCCCTCGGGGAGGGACGCACCCCTGGGCGGTGGCACGCCTGTGCGTCGTCTGGTGCTGGGTGGCGCTCGGGCGTACCACCGTCCATGAGTCGCCCCCCCCCAGGGGGTTCTCGGTGGCGGTGGTCTGTGCTTCTCCTCTGGGGGGATGCCATAGCCAATCGCGTTTTGAATCGATGCCGCAGCCCCTTCGCCATGACTCGCTGCAGCGAGCGAGGTGGGAAACGAGAAGGAGAGGGCCTTCTCAGAGGGCGGGGGGGCTTCTCCGAAGCCCTCGCGCCTTGCGAGAAGTTCTCCGTGTCTTCGGCGAGGGCTCAAGACGCTTTCGGAGGGCCGGGGGAGCTCCGAGCCTTCTGAGCAGGCCCGCCCCTGCTCACCTCCCCCTGGGGCTCGCCGCCGGGAACTGCTGGCCGCCCGCCTTGGGCCGACGAGGCAGCACTCGGAGGGCACCAACTATACACCAACACCGATCCTGGCCCAGGATCGCCCTGGGCCCAGGATCGGTGTATATGCCCTCTTGCGCAGGGCAGAGTGCGTATACACCGATCCTGGGCCCAGGGTGATCCTGGCCAGGATCGGTGTTGGTGTATAGTTGGTGCCTTCCTAAGCACACTCCTGGAGTCCAGCCGGCGGCTCGGCCCGCTGAGCGGTGCGATGCCACGCTCAGCGGTGCGGCTCGGCGGGCGGGGCCAGGGCGAGGACAGCGCCGCCGCGCTCCGCCCAAAGAGGAGGAGGAGGAGGAGGAGGAGGAGGAGGAGGAGGAGGAGCAGGACGGGACCAGAGCGTTCTGGATTGCTCTCGGAGCGTTCTGGAACTTCCTGAGAAGGCCGCGGCGCCTGAGGCCTTCGATGCTCTTAAGAACGTTTGGGGCAGTTGTTGTCCGTTTTCGAGATCGCCGTTGTTGATTTGTTCGTGTTTGACGCCCCCAGCGTCTTCAAGAACAGTTCAGCCCGAGGCATCATCCAGTGCCGCTGGATCTCAGAGATCCTCGATTTGTCCTCACCCGATGTTATCCTCGCCCTGGCTTCGTTCTATCCCGAGAGGTCTCGACCCCTTCCCGGGGTCTGGCTCTTCACCCCGAGTCGCTGTTGGACGCTCTCGGGGCCCGGCAAAGGCCCCGAGAGGCCGACAAAAATGGCGAAGCACCTCCCGTCGTGAATTTGCCATGACTCGAGGGGATCCTCCATTTATCCCCACCCGGATTCCTGCTCACCCGACTTAGTCCTCGACCTTCGGGACGATCGGAATGAGTACGGAAAGAATGGGTATGATGCCCAACAGCAGCTCTTGCTCATTCTGAACAGCACTCGCTGTCCGCGCCGCCGCGGACGCTGTTCATCGAGGACGAGGAGCCGCCTGCCCATCAGCGGCCGCTGTCGGCTCGGGACGGCATTCGGTGTTGGGCGTTCTGCTCTGCCCGTTTTCGTCCGAGCCTCGCCTTCGCCTTCGCCGCCTCCTCGTCTTCGTCCTCTTCGTCATCCTCCGCCTCGCCCTCCTCGGGCGTCCAAACGTTTTCGTCCGTGCCTCGCCTTCGCCTTCGCCGCCTCCTCGTCTTCGTCCTCTTCGCCATCCTCCGCCTCGCCCTCCTCGGGCGTCCAAACGTCCTGGCCTCGCCTTCGCTCGGCGCCCGCGCCTGTGGGCCCGGCTGCCCGCCTCCGCCCGGCGCCCGCGCGCGCGCGCGCTCGGGCAGACAGGGGTGGCGGCGCCTCGGCTGCCGGCCTGCCAGGCTCCTCCTCCCTCGGCCCTCCTGGCGTGCCCTCCTGGAATCTGGACGCCCGGAATGGGTACGGAAAGAGTGGGTACAATGCCCAACAGCAGTTCCTGTTCATTTTGAACAGGATTCGCTGTCCACGCCGCCGCGGCCTGTGTCCATTTCAGACAGGAGGCCGCCTGCCCAACAGCGGCCGCTGTTGGTTCGGGACAACATTTGCTGTTGGGCATTGTTCCCATTCTTTCCGTACCCATTCCGGGCGTCCAAATGGAAGGACGGGGATGCCGGACCCCCCTCGCGTTGTGACAAACGCACCGCGGCGGGAGGCTTGTCGCTGTTTTCGGCTCTCGGGGGCCCTCGCCAGGCCTCGGGGCCGTCCACAAACGACTCAGGACTCAGGATGAAAAACGGGTCCCGGGGAAGGGGCCGAGACCTGTGGGGGTCGACGTTGTGAAAAAACACGACGTCGGGGGGTCTGGGATCCGAGCGAGGAGAGAGAGAATTCGAGATGCTCAGTCCAAAGGACAGTTCTGCGGATGCTCCTGAGCCCCCTCCCCCTGGTGCAGTTCCCTCAGCCTTGATTCGTGTTTCAGTTGGCGCTGGGATCATTTAGTGCTGTGCGCTCCGACTTTACTATGGGCATTCCATTCCATTCCTGGAAGGGCAAGCCGCCCAGTGGCCCCCCTGGGGGCGGGCTCTAGGGCGGCAGGGGGGGGATAGCACCGGTGCGGACGGAACGGCAGTGCTCCAGCCAAGACGCTGAAATGAGGTCCCGTTTTGGTTCGGAGTGGCCTCGCTGATCCTTGGGCCCTTCCTTGGTTGCTCCTTCAGCGCTCGTCGTGAGGCAGGAATGCGGATCATTTCTCCTCATTGCTCCTCCACTATCATCCTGACCCCATCGCTGGCTCGGACTTCAGCTCCGATCTCCGTTGCAACGCTGGCTCAGGCTCCCACTCCATCGGACTCCAGCTTCGACCCACCTTCCTCTCCACTGCGACTCACAACAACACGACTCCTACCGTCAACACCGGTCCGGCTATTATTCCCACTCCAGATTTCACTGCGACCTCGCTCCCCACCCGAGGGTGCAGTGGCATCCCCCGAACCACCCCTGCGTACCTCCGATTCTTTCTCCACCTGCAGCCCCATCAGGCATGAAACTCGTCCATCGTAAGCATGACGTTTGGCATCAGCCTTGACACCACCACCGGCGTCAGCACCGACACTACCTGGCGACCCCAGCAGAGAACCTCCAGCCCGGAGACAGGGAGGCCGCCAGGAGGAGGAGGAGGAGGAGGAGGAAGAGTAGGAGGAGGAGGAGGAGGAGGAGGAGGAAAGAGGGAGGAGGAGAAGGAGGAGGAGGAGGAGGAGGAGGAGGAGGAGCGAGGAGGATCAAGGAGGAGGAGGAGGAGGAGGAGGAACCCGAAGACAGAGGGAGGCCCAGAGCACGGGAGTCCCAGACCCCGAACCAATGCTGGAGCCGCAAAAAGCTGTCCCCGGTTGGCCTGCCCGCCTCGCCGGGCGGCCCCGCCGCTTCTCGGCCTGCCGCCGAGGCGGAGTCGAGCACCACGTTTCAGTCGGGCGTGTCCTCCTCCTCCTCCTCCTCCTCCTCCTCCTCCTCCTCCTCCATTCCCTATCCTTACAAATAGCTACTTCCTGTCGCACCCCCCGAGGTCTCCGTAGGGCGGGCTGGGCGTCTCGCCTCAGGCGTCTTGACCACTCATAGCCATGAAGCTTGAACGTTTGCACCAGTTTCAACGATGGAGTGAGGCTCATTTTCAAAATGCGACCCTTGCTTTCCTTTTCAACGAGGAAGCGTGTCACTCTACAGGAGGAACATTCAAAAATAGTAAACAATACTCTGGGGACGTTTTTTTCTGTGTATGTTTGATCCTGTTTCGTCCACGAACCTTCTGTAGGAGGACAGGCCCGACTTAAAACTGCGTCGGCTTCCGGCACCAGGGCATCGACCCCCCACACGCCTTGCGCCACCTGCGACCCCGACATCCATCGAAGAAACGCTACACAAACACAAACTTTTGGCGCTCCGCGCGGATTTCTTGGATCCGCGCTGAGCCCCCCACGGCGGCGCCTCCGGCGCCGCCCCTGGCGCGCTCCGCCCGCCAGGGAGGGGGGGGCCCAGGGCAGATGCAAGACATCCGCGCAGAGTGCCACAAGTTTATGTTCATGGCGCTTATTCTTCCTCTAATCCACTCGCATGTGGCACGGGGGACCCCAGCAGCACGGCACCGAGCATCACGACGGGCTTCCGCAGTGCGACGTTGGGCAGCGCGCTGGACAGCACGACGGGTTGCCGCAGCACCATGTGTTCCCGCAGTACAGCGCTGGACAGCGCGACGGCGACCCGCATCCTGGGATGACATCCGCTCGTGCATGGCGCGACGGATTCTAGCAGCGCGACGCTCAGCAGCACGTCGGCGCGACGCTCCCGCGGTACGGCGCTCGACTCTGATATCCGCCCGTGCGCCATAGCACTTAGATTCCAGAATTCCGACACTGCGCAGCATGACGGGCATACGAGGCATAACGACGCTGAACAGCACGACGACGCGCAGCACCCTCGAAGAGAAGATTCAATCGTGCGCAATATGACGGGGATCACGAGCAAGGCATTCATCAGCACGACGGGTTCCTGCATTGGGACATTGGACAGCCCCGCCAGAGCGCAACAGCCTCGATTCCAACATCCACTCGGGCGCAGCGCGACTGACCGGAATACCTTGCGCAGCACGACTAGCCTTTGCGGTGCGACAGAACAGCTGCAATATCCACATGTGGGAACTTCCACGGTCACCAGCAACACGACCCGCAAACGGCACCTCAGGGATTTAGGGACCAGCATCATACATTGGTCTCAAGCAGGCGTTGTCCACTCGTTGACGCAACAGATTACCGTAGTGACGGTCTTGACCGCGACGGCCACATGGACGACGACGACGGTGGTTCGCAGGACGGCCACCGGCAGCACGACGATGGGCAACAGCAGCACGAGGACGATGAGGCTGGCCGGCAGCACCACGACGGCGTGGACCAACCTGGCCTCTTGCACCAGCGGTCCTCTCAGCCACCTCGGGCGTCCCATCCGGCCGCTTGGCCGCCAGTGCCCCCGAACCTTCCGATGGAGGGGGCCGGCGTCGGCCGCAGCGGCCCCCCCACGGGGACGGGCCGCCTGCCGATGGCTGGAGACGTCCCGCGGGGTCCTTGCCCCAGCGCCCTCCACGATCTCCGGCCGCGGCGGAGAGCAGCAGGTTCCAGCCGTGGCGCGCCGGATGCCACGGCCAGGCCAGGCTCGGTGCACCGTTCCGTCTGGAGGGCGGCGCGGCTGTGGGCAGTTCCACGGCGATCGGCAGCGCGACGCCCAGCAGCACAGTGGGGAGCAGCAGCATGACGTCCGCGATCCAAGAGTGAAGTGTGCAGTGAGGCGAGCAGCGCGGCGGGCATCCGGGAGTTGCGCGTGCAGGGCTCCGAGCTGCGATGGCCACTCCCCCCATGCCTCCCTCCCTTAATCCTTCTGCCTCCCTCCGCCTCTTCTCTGCGGTGGTCCTTGTCCTGCTGGTGCTCGGTCCTGGCATTGCACCCTTCTGCTTTTCAGATGGTGTTTCATCTTGTGCATGCTGCCTCCACGAGAGGGCGAGCGTGCTGCCCACTGGAATCGCGGTGTCACTTGGTTGGTGCCGGGACGGTTGGCGTGGCCTGCCCTCTGATTGAGCGTGCGGTTGCCCTCGGCTCTCTTCTTCCTCTTCCTCCTCCTCCTCCCTCTCCTCCTCCTCCTCCTCCTCCTCCTCCTCCTCCTCCTCCTTGATCATCCTCCTCCTTGATCATCCTCCTCCTCCTCCTCGCTCCGCCTCCTCCTCGCTCCTCGCTCCTCGTCCTCCTCCTCCTCCTCCTTCTCCTCCTCTCTCCTCCTGACCTTCCGTTGGCGCGGCCCGTGAATATTGTAGTTGTACGTGCGCGTGCGCCGGGCATGCCTGCTACACGCGGGCTCCTGTTACGCAGCGAGCTCTTAGCGCTCGCCGTCTGGAGTTCCCTATGAGACGTGATTTTTCATTGTCGCAAGGGCCTGTTCCTTGCCTTCGCCGATGTGATCAATGCGATGTGTGTTTCCTATCATTGCCCGCCTGGGTCAAGGGAGTCACAGTAGCGCTCGCATCCATGCTTTTTTTGCATGCTTGCACGCGCTTGTTCAGGCCACCTTCGGTCCCGATGGTGGGGCCCAACGTTTCTTCCCTCCTCGTCCCCTTGTCCCCCCCTCTTCCTCCTCCTTTTCCTCCATGTTCCTTCCAGGCCCGAGCGCTGCAGGTCGAGTGCGGCTTGTCGACAACGATCGGCTACGAGCAACTGCCGAGCGCATCACGGCCAAGGAGGAGGCATCAAGGCGATTCTCTCTCTGAATCGAATGTTCTGCCTCAGGGCGTGCGCTCCTCCTCTCTCCGCCCTCCTCCCGCTGCTCTTGGCCCGCGCCACGTGGACGCCCCCGCGTCGCAGGAATACTGCTGGGCTGCATCTCGGCCACGCTCGGCCGAGGTCGCCTTGGCACTGACGCCTGCACTCGGAAGTCTCCTCCCCCCTCCTCAGCCCGTCTCGTCTCCTTTTCTCCTCTCCCTCCTCTCTCCCCCCAGGCGTGCCCGGCGCGTGAGAGAGCATGGCCAGCACGTAAAGCAGTGTGAAGTCCTCCTGGATTGCACTGGTGCAATGAGGCCATAGCCCCAGACTATTAGTTGGGCAAGGCGTGCTCATGGATGACAGTGAGGTGTCCGGTCCTATTCTCCAGCAAGGAGAACGTGGTAATGCGAACTCTCGATCAAATGTGCGCGCGCTACCGGCGCAAAGCCCTTCTCAGACTTGAGATGCCGCCGCAGGCTTACGATTTCCCCTTGCGGTGTCCGCGAAGACCTGCTGAGACAATTCCATTCCGTCGAGCTCGGGTTGGCTATCAAGATGAAAGTCCCTTTGAGAGGTGGCGACGCAGATGCCTCGTCGCACCGCGAATTTCGGGTACCATGTTTCTCCATGTGCTCCGCAGCATGATTGGCGCACCCGTGCAGCGCAATCCCGATCTTTTCTGTCAAAGGCCCTGCTCCAGCCTGGTGCCAGCACACTTGCATGGTGCAGGTGCGTCGGTCCGCACCTGCCCTCGTGCAGCGCCGTCTGAATGTCGCGCAGACTCCGTGGACTCCCGCAGGAGGTTGAGTTCTGTTGGTTCTTCGCTCAGGCCGGCTCAGTGTAGCGGCCGAGCCGGTCAGCCACGGGTTCCCCACCACTTGGCAAATGAAAATAGGAAGATGTCCTTGACCATCCCAAGTACGCCCTTGCCGAAACATGTGCCTGACCCACGAGACGGCGAACAACAACGCGGCGATCAGCTGCAATTGCTGTCTGTTCATCCGACAGCGTGGAAGTGACAATGAAAGGCACCGTTCGACACAGCTTGAACAACGACGGCGCGTGTAGCAAAATGCATGATGCCGCCTTCGCCGTTCCCACCAACGAAAACAATCACGTCTCTATCAGCTCACGCGTGGAATAAACTACATGCCTGAGAGGTTGGCTTGAGAGAGGGATGAAGGAGAGGAGAGAACGATGATGGGGGAGAGGAGAAGGTTGAGACAGGACATGCGACAGCAGAGGAGAGGAGAGCAGAGGAGAGGCGAGATGAGAAGAAAGAGAATAAGGAGGATCACCCGGGTTCAGGACCGGATTGAACTAGGGCGAGGCCGGCCCTGGAATATTGGATCGCCATCTAGTCTTTGGTCGGATCGGGACCCCCCCGTCTTCCACACATACAGCTGGAGGCGGGGGAGGGTGACTTTAAGTGTACTGGTTCTCTCCTCCCCAGGGTACCTGGACACCACCGCTGTGCCTGGCCAGGGGGCTCAGGATTGCAGAGAAGCTCATGCAGTCAAGACCCTGCAGCAAGGAGCAGACTGGGCTCGCAAGGGTCTCGCTGTTCCTTGGGGCCTCCTTCGGTTGTTCCTGCAGCGTTCCTCCCGCACCCACGCGCTCTTGGGTCAGGTGGACCCGAAAGGGGGTCCGGCGACAAGGGGGTGGAGCAATAGATTTGGTGCAATGCACTAGTTGCAATACAATGAAATACAACTCTCCAGCGCAGTACATTTGCAGTACAATTGCCCCAAAACTGTTCACCACCCCCTTGCAGCTGGACCCCCTTATGGGTCGCCCAAATTGGGGCCCAAGGGAGCTTTGCTCTTCATGTGGCGCTCCTCTCGCGCTCACAGCTTGACCGTGCACCGTGCCGGGGCCCTGCATGGCCCTGGCCAAGCACGGTGGCAGTGCACAAGCGCCCTCTGCGCCATCCCCGGCCCTCTGCCCCGCTCGCGAGCGGCGAACAGATCCGCAGTCGCGCCCCTTGCGGTTTGCATTCCGGGGCTCGGCCACGCGCAGAGGGGGGTGGGGGGGGGGAGGGCTTCTGAGAAGCACCCCTGTTTCTTAGAAGTCGCGGGCCTTATCTACAGATGTAAGGCCGGCGCCTTCTAGGGAGCAACCTCCTTCTAAGAAACCCTCCTCCCTCCCTCCACTCCCTTGTGCGCACTGCCAAGGGGGGCGATCCCGTGAACACGCGGTCTCACGGATGCGCCCCGCGCGGGGCTTCCGCGGCACAAGCGCCCCGCATCCGCGGGGTCGCGACCCAGTGGGGGCGGTTGGGACCCGGGAGTCTGACGCGGCAAGGGCAGCGCGCGGTTGAGCTGGCCGTGCGTTCACACGACCGTAAAACGAAACAAATCCAGCGAAGCCCTGGAGCAGAGGGGCAGGGGGGGGGGGGGCGGGGGGGGAGGGAGCGGAGAGGGGAAGGGCCAGGCGCGCGGCACGCAGCCTGGCGCATGCACTCAATTAGTCCGGCGCCCTCGGGCGGGCATCCCAGCGAGCTTGCTTGGATGGCGTCCCGCCAAGCAGACCCGATGCCCGCGGCGGCAGCGCCCGCGCCCCCCCCCCAGCGCAGGGGCGACTGGCCAGGAGTGCCCACGTGCGGGCCCAGCAGCCGCATCGCATGCAGGCCGCCCCCCCTGGCCCCTGCGAGGCGACGTGCGCGTGCCAGGCGCCGCCGGCGAGGAGCGCGCGTGCCGACCTCGGCCAGCATCACCTGCAGCGTCCGGAGGGCGTGCAGCGTGATCCCGCGGAGCCTGCAGGAGGTCGGAGCCGCCAGGACTCCGGCGGCGGCAGCCGCGCCGAGGTTGTTGCCCCAGCAAGCTCGTCCGCGGCGGCATTGCCCAGCCAGTCCTTGGCGGACACCCCGCGCGTGGCCGCGCGCCGTCCTCGTCGAGGTGGTCCTTGATTCACCTCGCCGTTAGGAGCCCGCAGCGGCGATGGGATGCGATAAGATCCCACAAATCAGAGTGCGACAACTCCCGTGGGGAAGTGCCCTGCCGGAGCGCGGAGATTCCACTCTGGACGTATTGCGAGTTTGTGACGACCTCGCAGGGCTGTTGGGCCGCGTGAAGCGCTGCCGTGCGTTCTGTGCGCTGCGCAATCTGCGCCCCGACGACCCCGCCGCTGCGGTCGTTTCGTGAAGTCGCATCCACCAAGCGAAAACCAAACCTGGCACGGGCCAGCATCGGGTCGGCCGTGCGTTCACACTTCCGGGAGCAGGAACAGAAGAGAAGAGGAAGAGAGAGTGATCGGCGGGGGGGGGGCGGGGTGAGGTGCAAGGGGAGGAGGAGGAGGAGGAGGAGGAGGAGGAGGAGGAGGAGGAGGAGGAGGAGGAGGAGGAGGCGGGAGGGAGCCGAAAACGTACTACCGTACCACGAGAGAATGCCCACGACGAAGTCTGGCGCCACCCGCCTGGCTCGAGCCCCCCCCCCGCTGGCGTGCAGGGGCGCCCCGCGCCGCGCCGGGGGCGGGCGCGGCGCGGCGTCGGCTGCCGCGGGGGCCTGCGCGCGCATGAGGCCCGCCCTTCCTCAGCGGCGAGCTCTTCCTGTCAGAGAAGGGGATGGATGGACGACGGGGGGTCGATGACCCCCCCCTCATTCAGAAAAAAGGTATTCTGGGTTTCTTCATAAGCGTGGGGGGGTACCCCTCCCGACAGGGGTCAACCTCGCCTCGTCGTCGCGCCGCGACGGGAGTCGGAGCGCCTTCGGCGAGCGGTGGCTACCTTCGACGGGGGTCGATGCGGGGCTGTCGGCGGGGGTGACGCCCCCCCAACGCTTAAAAAAGGACTCGGAGTACCGATGACGCTACCATTTCCTCGTTTTCGTCAATTTTGGGTCTCCTTAGAGGCGGCCCTCGTCACCACCGCTGGATTCGCCTTGAAATTCTTGTCAGAACGCGCCCCGGAAGAGGTCTGGGGAGCAGCAGTATCGGTACCTTTTGCTCCCCCCCATGGATGGACGACTGGGGGTCGATGCACACCCCCCCTTCATGCCTAGCTCCCCCCTCCCTGTCGTTGCCCTGGGTGCGTGCCGCCGAAGATGGGGCGGAGGGGCCCGGTCATGACTCTGTCGGCGGCCCCCGGCGCCCCCTCCTCCCGGCGGCGAGCTCAGGGGTGGAAGTCAGACGGGGCGGGCCTTCTCGGAAGGCTCGGGAGTCCTCCGGCCTTCTCAGCAGTTTTCTCGGCCTGCCTCGGAGGCACAGGACGCTGTTCAGGCCGGGAGGCTTCTGAGAAGCCCCGCCGCCTTCTGAGAAGACCTTCTCCTTCTCACTTCCCCCAGGCTCGCCGCCCACTTCA
This sequence comes from Prorocentrum cordatum, assembly GCA_963575745.1. Taxonomy (NCBI): domain Eukaryota; class Dinophyceae; order Prorocentrales; family Prorocentraceae; genus Prorocentrum; species Prorocentrum cordatum. Next base: position 118,972 of record CAUYUJ010004892.1, on the reverse strand, counting down.
GTTCGGCACGAGCGAAGTTCGCTGACGAAGAAAGGACCACCACCCCAGCTGTGGTGGCTGGCCGCTTCCCCCCGCCTCCTGGTGGCACCCCGTTCTGGGCGCGCTCCCAGAGAGTGCCCTCCACTGCGGGCAATACTTTTGTCCATATCCACTGCAGTACGGTAGGTTCGCGTCGTGTCGACCAGCGGCGACCCCGCCGCCGGCGTTCAACCTTGAACGCCGCAAGCGACCCAGAATCGGTCGATGTTGAACGATCGGACGTTGCGGAAACGGCCGATCGTTCAAGGTTGAACGGTCACCGCTGTGTCAGAAACCATTGCCGGGGTCGTCACGACACGAACCTGCCGTATGGAGTTTCGGGCTCCCTTCGCCAGAAACCCGAGGCGCAATGGATATAAATAAATTTGCCCCCTAAAAGCTCGACTTTCATCAGTATCCAGGGCGCCTCGTCCTTGTGGCGCCCCTTCCAGAAAAGTTCAAAACGCACTGGGTATGGATATAAATCTTGCCCGCATCCGCTTCCGTTCGGTACGAGCGAAATGGGTAGTTAGGGACAGAAGACATAATTTCAGAGAGGAGGACGAGGTACCTACCCAGACCGCTACCCTCGCCTCGGATTTTGTTATCTTTTTGGGCCTCCTGGGAGGCCCTCGTCGCCACCGCTGGATTCGCCTCGGAATTCTGGTCAGAGCGCACCCCGCAGAATGGGTGCGATACCCAACAGCAGTTCCCGTCCATTTTGAATAGGGCACGCTGACAACGCCGTCGCGGGCGTGGTCCATTTGTGACGGAAGGCCGCCTGCATCACAGCGGCCGTTGTTTGTTTTGGACAGCATTTGTTGTTGGGCATCGTTTCTATGTATTCCGTACCCGTGTCCGTCGCCTGGGCGTTGGGCCTCGCAGGCGGCAGATGCATCGCCGATGCATCGGCGACGCGGCTCGAGATGGAGCCCGAGCTTCTTCACGATCCTCCGACTCCATCTTTTCGGAATCCATCTCACGAAGACCTCTATGGGCTGAGAACTTACCCAACCTCACCCCCAGCCAGCGCCCCAACTCCCAACCTGGTGATCTAGGGTCGGCGTCACCCCAACGTACTAATTCTATGTGTGCGTCGCCCCCCAGGGGCGATGCGTACACCGAAACATCTTTTAGTATATGCATTGTGACGTGCGCTTTCTGGCCACACCGCTCGGGAAGCGATATCCTACCAGATGGGTATACTATATGTTCGGGTCGGACGCGCGCCTCCAAGGATAGCATATATTACTAGTATGTCTCTGTGTGTCCAATAGGGGGTTCTGGCTGGGGGCGAGGGTGGCTGTTCCCCCGAACACGATCCCCATTCCCAGCCAGGACCCCCTGGATCACTGGGTCAGGAGTGGGGGTTCCTGGCTGGGGTCGGGGCTGGGTGGTGCGGTCCTCATGGGCACCTTCCCCTCCTCGGAGGAGAAGCAAGCGGCGCAAGCACAGAAGTTCGGAGGTCCCCGCGGGTTTCCTGGATCGGCGCTGGACCCCCATGGTGGCACCCCTGGCGGCTTGGTCCAGCGGCGATCCCAAGAGATCCACGCGGACCTCCGAGAGTGCATCCTCGCGTGGCCGTTTGGCCGTTGATGATTCTTTTGCTCCCTCCTCCTCCCTCCTCTTCGTGGCTGCTCCTCCCTCCTCCTCCCTCCCTCCTCCTCCCTCCTCTCCTCCTCCCTCCTCCTCCCTCCTCCCTCCTCCTCCTCCCTCCTCCTCCATCCTCCTCCTCCCTCCTCCTCCTCCCTCCTCCTCCTTGATGATTATTTTGCTCCCTCCTCCTCCCTCCTCCTCCCTCCTCCTCCCTCCTCCTCCCTCCTCCTCCCTCCTCCTCCCTCCTCCTTTCGCCTGAGGCGTTCCAAAAAGGGCCTTGCCGCCTTCACGAATCGAAGGACTTGCCATCCTCTTCCTCGGCTGAAGGCGGCGGAAGGTCGGTGGAGGGCGGCGGCAGTGAAACGGCGGCCATCTCACGAAGACCCCGATGGGTTGAGAACACAACCCACCCTCACCCCCAGTCAGCGCCCCAACTCCCAATCTGGTGATCTAGGGTCGGCGTCACCCCAACGTACTCATACTATGTGCGCGTGGCCCCCCCAGGGGCGATGCGTACACCGAACAGTCTTATAGTATATGCGTCGTGACGTGCGCTTTCTGGCCACACCGCTCGGGAAGCGATACACTGAAAGATGGGTATACTATATGTTCGGGTCGGACGCGCTTCTCCAAGGATAACATATAGGGAGGACCCACGGCTGGCTCGACCCTGCTGCGCTGCCCTTGCCGCTGCAGGCTCTCTGACTTGGCTTGCCCCTGTCTCGTTGAGGGCTTACAGCCAAGACGCTGAAATAAGGACCGCCTTGGGGCCGGAAGGGGTCGCTGGTCATGTAAGCTTGTGGTTAACAAATGGTCCCCCCAGGCTGATGAATCGACCCCGTCGACGGTCGGCTGTCGGCCGTTGGCATCGTCGTCGTATCGTCGGCAGTCGGTCGTCGTCGTCGTCGTCGTCGTCGTCGTCGTCGTCGTCGTCGTCGTCGACGTCGTCAGCGTCAGCGTCGGCGTCGGCGTCGGCGTCGGCGTCGTCGACGTCTGGGGGTCTCTCGATGCGGTCTCGGCGGTCATCTTCGGGCAGAGGGACCCTAAATGTCCTTCGCCTCGTGTGCCACCACTTTGGCCCCTCTTTGGGAACTCTCGGGGTGCCTCGGGGTCCTCCTTGGAGGTCTCGGGGGCCCTCGTGGGGTTCCCTTGGGGGCCACCTGGGTCGTCTTGTACGCCATTGAACCGAGCGACCATATGACCGCCAATCAAACGCTTTGGCTTGAATGGCTAGCCCCCAGAGCCTCGAAGACGGCCCAAGAAGCCCAGAAGAGAGTCCCAGGACGGCTCCCTGGGCCATTCACGTCAAATTAGGCCATGTTGAAATGTGGATCCCCACTGATGCTCCCAAGACTTTTGGAAATAGAATCCGTAGCCATTTTGGCTCAAGACGTTCGTGGCCCAAGCACTCGCGGGACACAGGTGCCACTTGCTTTTTCTGGCCCCCCCCCCGAGTTCAGGACATGGCTGGCGCCGCGTGGGGGCTGGGCCTGCCGTGCAAGGGGCAGGACGCAGGCTTCGACTTCGCAGTGGCATCTAATTCGGCTCTGGCCCATGGCCGCGGCGCCAGGAGGGGTCCTGGGCCAGCGGCCTGCACAGCCGAGGGAGTGCCCTGCACGCGCGGCCCTGGCGAACAGAGGCGCAGCTTGCTGAGCGATCCGTCGAGTCGGCTGCACGGCGCCTCGCGGCAAAACGTGCAGGTCGTCATCTTCGACGCTCTGGCCAACTACGCGCTCGGCCAGGCGGCGTGCGCTGGCTCGGGTTCGCGTTGCGTCGGCGTCTTCTTAGATCGGCGGTCCCCGCGGGGCATCCGCGTGCTCGAGGGGGTGGACATGCCCTGTATCCCCGAAGATCGTCCCTTGGCCTGGTGCGCGCTAGAGGGCATCCGCTGCGAGGAGGACTGCTGGACGGAGTCCGCTAGACTTGTGCACCTGCTGGCGCCGAGGAAAGCGTCGGCTACAGGCCCAGGCAGTTCGCGGCAGCGGCAGAGGCTCAGCTGCCCGCCGCTGCTGGTTTACGCGAAAGAGGCGTTGCTCCGGCGATGGGCTGCGGACAAGAAGAAGAAGAGGCGTGTCGTGAAGTTTGTCGTTCCCGTCGCCTTCGTCGCGGACGACGACTGGGTGGATGGCGAGAATAGTCTTTCGGGCATGACACGGTCCTCGGGCGCATCAGCCAGGCTGCTATGACAGAATCGGCATAGCAGGATTGTGGCTGGAGGCCACCGGGTAGGAGTTCCAGGAAGGAGGATCTAGTGGCTGTGTGGGTGGTGTCGGGGGTGGGCGATGCGGGAGCAGAGAGCAAGCAATTTTTCCTTTTCAATGCATTTTTCGCTTTTGCCCACTTGTCCAGCCGAGGACGTCACAGTTCAACGTCATAGTGGGAAGCATGGCTGGATGGCCGGCGTGCAAGAGCAGTGAGGCAAATAGTTGTGTCCCCCACATCCTAAGTGTGTTTCTTGTTTTCTTTGGACACCCCGCGCAGGAACCCCACACCTCCCTTCAGGTTTGTTTGGAAGTTTTTCATGTAGGGTCCGATCGATGCAATGCTCCCAACTTTTTGAGCCAAGTAGGCTGCTGCACAAACAATGATATACCGGAGGACATCCTGGCTGGATGGCTTGCGAAGTATCTATTGGCACTGCCTACAAGGGCCTATATGGCATTCGACAGACGCCGCAAACACAATTTTTTGCTGTGCATTCATGGTTGCTTCGCAGCGTAGCGGTCTTATCCTCGCCCAGCAGGCTTGAAGATGACACTTGTTCGATCGGGAAAGGCATATTTTGAAGACCAGAGGGTAGGTGGGAGGGTACGGGGATGCCACCTCTCAGAATGATGCCGAGGACCTCCCATCATACATAATGTATCCAGCGTCTAAGTCTGTTTGTCATATGCAGGGGGGGACAACCAATTTTCCACCGTATTGCCTTCTGCCGCTCCTTGAGCTGACCGACGGCGAGCTGACAGACCACAGTCAGTGCGCAGCGGGCTCGTGCGGATATAGAATGGCTGGCGGTGTGCTGATTGGCCTTCTTCGTCGTTTTTGCGTGTGTTCTTTTCCTTTCTGCCATGCCTCCTCTCTCCTTCCCCCTCTTCTTCTTATTCCTCCTCCTCCTCCACCCTCTAATTGTGGCGTGGATGGGTCGGCTCTGCCGCACGACGGTATTGATATGTCCGTGCTCTCACGTCTTGTCTCAAAAGCGTGGGGTTTACAGCGACATGAGGTGCTGAAGCGTCTTGTGCATCCGATATGGAGGTGTTGTGCCCATGGTTGAACGTTTTGGCCCCCAGAATTTTGGCCGGGCCTATTGGGTTGGTGATCGAACGCGGCCAGTTCCCCATCCAGGCGTCCCCTGCCCGCTGCAGTCTACATTTTGAACGGCGGTTGGACGGACTGTATCCCCTTTTTACTCTGGGGTGCGGGCCTGCCAGCTTGGTCATTGAGCACTGTCAATCTCATCCAGGCGTGCCCTCCTCGCTGCAGCATCTGAGGTTGGACGGGCTGGATCCACTACCCAGCCTCGGGCGCGCGTTTCAAAGCGAATGTGCTTGAGACTGGCTCGGTCGAGGCAGTGCGTCTTCTCCCGCCAGCGCGAAGAGGAGAGTTGGCGCAGTCACAGAGGAGGCGGTTACAAAAGGCAGTGGACACGGGAGGCACAGTCAGATCGTTTTGATCTATTCTAGGACACGTGCCGCTGCAGGGCGCGCATGCGGACAATGTCTGCCGCGACTTGCCATGGCCACTCGAACGTTCTCGGCGCCGGGCAGGCTCTCGGCTGCCCCCCAGCTCACGAGGAGTGATGCACAAAGAGCACAGTGAGCGGGCTTCCAGAACGGCCCGAGCTCAGGAGAAAAAAAAAGATTTTGGAAATAGAAGACACGCGGAATGCCTCAGACGCGCCCAGGAGCGCTCTCAGAACTCTGGCCCGCGATTGACAATCTCGAAGACATCACTCAGATAGACGTGAGGGCATTTCTCTCAATGCCTGCGGCACAGGGTCAGATTAGGAGGATGGGGAAAGGCTGAGCATTGCTGCCTCCGGGCGACCTTTCGCAGCGCGCGCGTCCTCTCCTGGCATCTGCGGGCCAGGCTGCAGGGGAACCCCGTGAGCGAGGCGGCGGTCCAGATCGAGCGCTGGGTAGAAGACAGCTTCGACACGTCCAAGGAGCAGCTGCGGGGGAGGAGGAGCTCCTCGGGAGAAGGAGGATGAGGAGGAGGAGGGAGGAGCAGGAGAAGGACGGGCTGACGGGAGAAGGACAGGCTGACGGGTTTCTGGTGCATTATCCGCCCGATCTGTTGAACACGTGGGGTGATGATGATGTTGTTGTTGTTGATGATGATGATGATGTTGATGCTGATTCCGGTGATGGTGATGATGATGATGATGATGATGATGATGATGATGATGATGATGATGATGCTGATGCTGATGCTGATGCTGATGATGATGATGATGATGATGATGATGATGCTGAGGATGAGGATGAGGATGAGGATGAGGATTAGGATGAGGAGGATGAGGAGGATGAGGAGGAGGATGAGGAGGAGGAGGAGGAGAAGGACGGTGAGGGGCGAGAAGAAGAATCCATAGTATGAGGAGTATGAAGGAGAAAAAAACGACGAGAGGCGGGCACGAGGAGCAGACTGATGACAAGGACGATGTGATGATGAGGATGAAGAGAGGGGAGAAGGAGGAGTAGGCGGACGAGGAAGTGGAGGACGAGGAGGAAGTGCAGCGGCATCTTGCGGCGGTTTGTATCCTAGTTTCGGGGGGGGGCGAGGGCTGTCGCTATGCACCGTGCTGGCGCTGGCGGTGCAGCCTGGCCCGCCATCGCGCGCTGTGAATGTATGTGTGTGTGTGTGTGTGACCTGGCCCTCAAGAGCAGGGCCCAGCAATTGTTCGCTCCGCCTCGCTAGCCACATGTATGTCCATAAGTCGAATGATATGACGGCGCGCCGCGTATGATATGACGGCGCGCCGCATGATATGAGATCCACAGACATGTATGCCCAGACGCATGTATCGTGATTATCCGTGAGGGATTTGCCCCCTGCCGCCGGTCCCTTATCTCGGAGAATAGGGTATGCAAAAGCAATCTTGTCAGGCTTGGGCGCCGTCATGGGGGCCTCTTGGGCCATCTTCGGCCATCTTGCCCCATCGGCTCTTGGAGCGCTCTTGGGGGCATCTTGGGCCATCTTAGGCGCCTTGGACCACTCTTGGGCCGTCTCGGAGGCCTTTTGTACTGTCTTGGGTGCCTTTTATAAAGGAATTGTGTCCTCGAAAGCGCGAGCATTGCGTACCTCACGAGGGTTTATGATTCCATGGACGTGGGGAACGCGTAATTGACGAAGGGATCGTGACATCGGGGACGCAGACATTGCGTGGCTTACGAAAGAGTGTTGCGTCGGAGACGCGAACATGGCGTCACTCACCAAGAGGTATGGTCTCGGGAGCGCGAACACAATGTTATGCGTGAGGCTTTATGGCCTCGGGGAAGCGAGTGTTGCACACTTGTCAAGGATTGTGGCCTTGGGGGCGCAACGATGGTTTAAATTACTATGGGTTCTGGCTTCGGGGGCGCGAAGCTCACGTTTTTCTCCGTGTCCCAGGACCCCCCAGGTATTCTGAGAACCCCCCCAGGTGGTGGCAACCAGGGTCCTTTTCTGATCCCCCCCCTCGCCAGGACTTCGACGATTCACAGTAGGAGGCAGAACACAGAATTGTAACATCTCTGACTGGAAACTGCAACTGGAGCAGGGAGCAGCAAGCCTGATCCGCGGAGCCTGATGGCCCGCAAGGGGTCTGGCCGACATATGTGCGTGCGTGTGTCTGTAACGGATCTGCTTGCTCCACGATGTATACAGAATTCGGTTCAGTTCATTATCTGAAAGTGTCATGTCCTTCTTTCTGCCAGCGGTGCATGGTGTCAGCTCGTGAGCTATTTATTGACGATGGTCTCTCCTGCGACGCGTATGTCGGGGCCGGTTGTCTATCTCGGTCAATAGCCCTGGGACCCAGACACAGATCCCATGAGGCCGAATTTGAGTAAGAGCCGCCACTTTGAAACATCATGACGATGGAGGTCTGGGCTGACCCCTCGGCTGCCTGGCTGTCGCCGCATTTGCCTCGTCTTCAGGAGCATGAGTTCTACCGCAACGGCGGCAGGCTCGAGCGTGACCTCGCCGAGTTCGCCGACCTCAGTCCCCGGCGTAGCTGCCTCGAGGACCGAGGATCGAGATTAGGTTTCGGGATGCGTCTTTGGGCAGTTCTGAGCCCTTGCGGGGGCCTCCAGTTGGGCGTGTTCGGGCTGTGCTCCGTCTCCGGGGGCCCCAGGCCCCCGGGAGAGCCTGTCGGGGGTGCTTCGGGCAGAGGTTGCGCGTGCACAGTCGAGCCCAGGAGATTCTGAGGGGACCCTCTGGGTCGAAGGTCGTCGGCTTTAGAGCACCCTGGAGGGCCCAGCTGCCCGAGACCATCCTCGGAGAACGACCCAAACCGCGCGCTCACCCCTCCTCCTCCTTCTCTTTCTCCGCCTCCTCCTCCTCCTACTCCTCCTCCTGCTCCTCCTCCTCCTCCTCCTCCTCCTCCTCCTCCTCCTCCTCCTCCTCCTCCTCCTCCCCCTCCTCAAAGAGGATAAGGGGTGTTTCGGGCAGAGGTTACGCGCGCAGTCAAGCCCCAAGTGATTTTGAAGGAGCTTTCTATAGGTCGAATGTCGCAGGATCATAGCAGCGGTTGTCTTTGACTCGCAAGGCAGGGAGGCAGCCCGGACCTGCATTTCAGTCGGGCATGTCCCTCTACAGGAGGAACATTCAAACATATTCAAAAATAATACGGGGACGATTCATGTTTGATACGTTTTACTATTGTTGAGGAATGTGTTTGGCCTTTTTTGACATTCTTCTTACAACACCTGCCTCTAGGACGACATGCCCGACCTGACGCTACATGGGAGACCCGCTCAGGTGACGCAGTGTCGAATTGTTTGGAGGCCATACCCTTCGTGGACGTCGTCAAGGTTACAGTCGGGCCGAGGTATGAGATCGAGGTCGGTTCGGGGAGGGTATCCTGATGTTCTTCGTGCGTGATGGATGTTCTGGTGCATCCTGGGGAGGGTACCCTTTGATGTCCCGTGTGTTTCAGCCGGCGGAGGGTCAGAGGGTGCTCTTCTGTCAAAGGTCTGATTGTACGGTGCGTTCTGGGCGAGGACCTCGTCCACGGGGGCGTGCCGGAGTTTCGTCTCTCGAGGGGTAGCTGATGCGAAAATTGCCCGTGGGGCGAAGGCGCAGAGTCGTGGCGAGTCCTGAGCGGGCGGAGGCCCTGGGCTTCTGGACCACGACGATCCCTGCGGCCTCTACAGGAGGAGGTGGAGGAGGAGGAGGAGGAGGAGGAGGAGGAGCAGGAGGAGCACGAGGAGGAGGAGGAGGAGGAGGAGGAGGAGGAGGAGGAGGAGTGCGCAGGGCATCGCCGCCAGGCGATGCTCCGCTCCCTGCCCTGGTGGCATCGCAGGCGGCTGCGAAGCCTCCGCGCAAGCACGTGCTGTCCAGCTGACTGCGGCGGCGGCCGGCAGCGGGGTTCAGAATCACTTGGGCCATAAAATGTTGCTCCCATTCTTGCCCCTTTCCCCCTCGTTCTCTCGCTGATGATGGGGAGCATGTAAGGCCCAGCCCTCCCCCCGGGTTTCACTGGTCGCGCAGAGCATCTGATCTGCCTGTTCTGTCAGGTAGGCAAGGGATGCTCGGTATCATGCCCCTCGTCCCTCTATTCCCTCCTGCGCCGGGGGCCGGGTACGCGTTTGACTTGCGGAGCCCGCTCGTTCAGGGCTGATTTCCGTCTCGCGTGGGTCCGCCGAGTGTTCGCATCGGGGAAGACATCTGGTCGTTACCCTGGGGATGCGACGCTTCATCCCAGCAGGAGGACTGTTGAGTTGCGTGGGGCGGCATCGGGGCCGTGCAGCCAGGTGCGCGATGGTCAGGCGCGTCGCCCCCGCGTCTCCAGGAGCGAGCGAGCAGCACGCTGGCTCGAGATGCGCCCTTCGAAGTAAGCTGGTTCTGCTCAAGGCCCCACGTGCTGAGCATCGGAGCAAATGGCCCGCGACTTCTCGCGCTACCTGCGATGCCAGTGCCGCTGCTCCGTGCGCGCGCAGATCATCGTTTGTACATAACCCGAATCACCAGGCAGCGAACTCGAGTCGTTACGTAGGTCAAATCGCAAATCGGTTGCTCATTTCCCACCGCGTCCGCGACAGCCTCCGCTTCCCCGCCCGTTCGTCGCCGTCGTCGTCGCTGTCGCCGTCACCGTCGTCGCCGTCGTCGTCGTATTCGTCGTCGTCGTATTCGTCGTCGTCGTATTCGTCGTCGTCGTCTTTGTCGTCGTCGTAGCCACGGTTGTCATTGCGGTTGTTTGGTTCGTCTTCTCTCTCTCTCTCTCTCTCTCTCTCCCTCCCCCTTTCATTCTCGCTCTCTCTCTCGCTCTCTCTCTTCCTGTCTCCTCCTCCCAGGAAGAGTCTTCATCCTCGCTGTTCTTCCTGGCCGGGCATGGCAGTCGCAGCGGTTGCACGCAGATGTGGGCCTGTCCCGGCGCCTGCGCGCAGCTCCTGCAGACAGCCCGAGGCCCCGCGGATGCCGAGCAGCTGCTGCGGTTCTTCCCGGCCTCCAGCATCCCCTGGAGGAAGGCCAGGGGCGGACCCGCGGCTCGAGAGGAGGAGTATGTCGGGGGCCCCCAAACGGGGCGGTGACCACACCGTGCGGTGAGTCGTTGGGGATTCGGGGTCACCGCACGGTTTTGGGACTCGAGTCCCTCTCCGAGGACGTCTCGGGCGACAGGAACTTCCAGGGTCTCAACCGTGCGGTGACGGACTGAACGAAGGGGGGGATTGGGAAAGGAGGGGTTACGAAATCTGCTGCACGCAGCTGGTTTCGGCCCCGCCGCCAGGCCCATTCCCCGGCGCCGGGAGGCGCCGTTGAAATCAGCTACGTAAGCTGATTCTCAAACCCCCTCTTTGCTATCCCCCCCTTTCGCCCGTCCCGATATGAGGAAATGGAGGCGTGGATTCGACCTAACAAAAACGCCATAAACATAAACTTTTGGGCTCCGCGCGGATTTCTTGGATCCGCGCTGGGCTCCCGAGGCGGTGCGGAGTGCCAAAGGTTTCTGTTTATGGCGTTTTTCTTTTTCTAGACGGGGAGTATGAGGAAAGGGAAGCGCGGATTTCAAATAAGGAGGACCAGGAACAGGAGGAGTACGACGACGACGGCACACAACACCGATGACGAAGTTGCGGAGGATGGTGGGTGGAGGGTTGGGGCGGAGGGAGGCAAGATGTGGGAGGCGAGGGGAGGGGAGCAGCGGAGGGGGCGAATGAGAAGAAGGCGTGGGGGCGTGGGGGGAGGCGAGGGTATAAAAGCGCGAGGGTAACTATAAAAAACGAGGATGTAACAGACCCTCGGGTTTTTAATACCTTCGTTTTTCTAATCCTCGGTTGGTTTATTCCTACGTTTTTTTCATGCCCGCTGGATGGGAGGAGCTCATCTCAGCGAGGAGACGGTCGAAGAAGTTTTTTGACAATCCGCACCAGATGTCTGGGATCTGCGCTGGATCCCCCTTCCGACCTGCGGGTGGCCGATTCACCTGCAGTCTCTCCAACCCAGCTGCCTCATCTCGCCTCGCTTGAAGCCCCGGATCCTCTGCTCCAGACCCTCAGGCTCTTTGAGGATGTCCTCCCCCCCGCAGGTGCACTCCAACCCCTTCCCCCTCTCGCCACCCCTCGCCCTCCCGCCGCCACCCGCTTTCTGCCCGTCCCTCCCCGGAGTGCCTCCCTCGAGGCCCTCCCCTCCCTGCCCGGCCCCGCCCTGCCCATCCTCTTCCCCACACTCTGCGCCCTCGTCCTTCCTCTCTTCAGGAGGGAAAGAAACACACAGACACAATTAATCGGCGATTCCCAGAAAATATGGGAAGTGGGGGGGAAGACAAACTCCCAGAAAATATGGGAAAATATGGGGGATAATTTTATTTGTGTGTATTTATTTGTGTGTCCCAGTTCCCCTTCCTCTCTCCCCGCCGGCCGCTGCAGCGCGAGGCGATGCTCTTCGAGCCCGCGGAGCAGGGGTCGTTCGCCCGCCGCTGCCCCCCGCTTCCCAGCGCGGGCTGCTGCCGCGGTGGGTGCCCAGCAGGAGCATGTCGGAGAGCCACGGACGCGGAGATCTAGAGTTTCTAGGCCTCCTCGATGGGGTCCGAGTAGATGGGGTCGGAGGATCGCGCCGCATCGCCGATGCATCGGCGATGCGGCTCGATGTGGAGCCCGATTTTCTCCATGCCGACGTCGCCGATGCGTCGCCGACGTTGCCGATGCATCGACGATACATCGGCGATGCATCGCCGATGTATCGGCGACGCGGCGAGATCCTCCGACCCCATCTACTCGGACCCCATCTAGGAGGCCTCTAGAGTTGTGGAGGACGATCAATGGAGAGGAAACGTGTTGCCCAATAACTTCCAGATGTCAAAGAAATGTGTCAACGTTTTTTTACAGGTAAACATGTGTTATATACATGTTCGGGACATCTTCCCTATACATAGTTTACACACATGTTTAGTTCGATGATATGACTGTGAGGGTGTCCGTTGGCGTGGCATCCACAACTCCAGAGAGAGAGAGGGGCGGGGGCGAGGAGCGGGAGGGGCGCCAAAGCAGGGGTGGATCCCAGGTTGACGCGCGCGCGGGGGCAACCTTTACAATCACGGCACCCCCGGCCGCCTCGCACCCCTCCGCCTCTTCGCGCCCTCCTCCCGGCGTGCCCTGCCGTGGCCCCGGCGCGCCCCGCCGCTGCTCGGCTGCCGCTGCTACAAGATAGCCTTAAGTCGGGCCTGTCCCTCTACAGGAGGAATATTCCAAAACAGTCAAACAATAGTACGGGAACTATTTGTCCATTATTTTTGACCATTTTGGGAGTGTTTTTTTTACATGTTTTTTAGTTTTCCTCCAAAATCCCCCTGCAGGGGGACAGCGGGCAACGTTCGGACTTTCTGACTTCTCGCACTTTCCTGGAATCGCCCACGGGCCCAGGCGCAGTGGGCAGGGCTACCGCGCCTCTGGTTTCCGGGGGCGGGGGCCCGACATCCCAAGGCGCGGCGGATGTGAATGCAATCTTGCCCGCAGCGTGCACGCGTGAAGGCACCTCCCCTCCTCCTCCTCCTCCTCCTCCTCCTCCTCCTCCTTTGACGCTGCTCAGCCCGCATTTTTCGGCATGCTGCGCCCATGCATTTTTTCGATCTCATCTTATTGTTTCAGAAGAGTTGTCGACACGCATTTGGCGCGTCGTGGCCTCCTCGTTTGGAGTTGGCTGTGGTGGACGATCGACGGCTCTCGTGCTCTTTGCGAAACGCATGTCCTGCACCCTCCCATCACCCACGCATGCTACGAAGGAGAGCCGCCGCCCCCCTGCTTCTTGCATCCCTTCCGTTTCGGGGCGAAAGGCCCGACGGCGCAGAGGAAGCTCTGGGCCAGATCCCTTGCGGAGGAAAGTAGTCACCCTCGGTGCCACCTGCATGGCAAACCTCTTACTAAGCCTCGGCGATGCACGCTCGGACGGCTCGCCGTCCCTCCGTCCCTGGCTTCTGCGGACGTCGATCTGCCGTGAGGGTGCACGTGATCTGGACGTCTTCTGGGTACGCTGGCCTGTGGAGTCTCGCCATTCCTCGCCCCTCACATCGTTTTCACGTTCCCTCGGACTGGGTCGAACCCAGCGAAGCAGAAGAGACTTCGCCCAACATGAGCGGAACATAATTGCGAACAGAAGTGTTGCCCACCCGCATGACAACGTGGAGGCCCCCAAAGTTCCCAGAAACGTTATCGACAGACGCGCGTGCGTTCGAGTTTTCTTGCGGCTGCAGGGGCATGGTGTGCGTCGGGGCAGGGCCAGCTCTCCCAAGGATGGCCCTGATGCGGTCAAGGCTAGAATGCCTTTCCGCTCTCGCCCCCCCCCTCATTGACACCCTTTTGGTCTGCTCGCCGCCTGCTTTCCACGTGCTCCTCTTCTTCATGTTCCTCCTCTTCTTCGCTTCCTCTCCCACTTCCGCGTCCCCGTTGTCGCCTCCCTCCTACTCCTCGTTATTGTCCCCATTGTCTTTCTCCCCTTTTCTTCCTCTGCTCATCGCTCTTTTGTCTTGTCCTCATGTCGTTCTCTTTTCAAATGCGGGCACCAGATCCTACAATGACCAGCAGAGGCCGAGAGAGCTCTGGCTCCACAGAAAGGCTGAAGCCTAACTCCGTCATCAAGCTCAGCATATTCATCGAATAGTCTATATCCCGTGCACAGCCAGCCTCCGACAGTGCTTGCGTAGCTTCTCCTGGGTTATGATGGGGAGGGGACATAAGGGGCATGAGGAGAATTTGCGGAAGGGAGGAGGAGGGAAGGGGAAGCGGGGGTACAGGAGGGAAGAGGGAGCTTCGAGGGCGAATGAGGCAAGAGGTAGGACTTGGGAAGGAGCAGGCAGGCGGGAGGAGTGAGGTGAGATGCGGCAAGGGAGAGAGGAAGGACGACGGAGGCGGGACGAGGGGGCAGTGGAGTTGGACGCGTCCCAACTCCTTGCTTCTGGTATTGACTTCTGTGCAGTTGGCCCCGCTGGCGCAGGTCAGACGGCCCTGGCCAGGGCGACGCGCTGCGGGTGGTGCTGACGGAAGCGGCGCGCACTGCCTTTGCCGCCTGGAAGTTCGGCTCGCGGCGGTCCCGTGGGGGAGGGGGGGTGGGCGGCGCGGAGCGGCGTGGCACGGCTCGCGGACGTCCTTTGGGGAGAGCGTCGTGCTCAGCGGGGACGCGCAGAAAGAAACGACACATATGCATGTGCATGCGCGTGTGCACACGCACATCCACATACGCATACTTAAGTACAGCTACAAGTGTATACGCACATGCCTACACACATGCATACATGTAATCTGCATACATACACCCATGCACACATCCATATACAAGCACAAACGTGGACATTGTACGAATAACTGCGAACATACATTCATACTCTTGCAACCACAGATTTTCTCTAGAATATTAGGCACGTTACCCGCACATCGAAGCAGCTGACTCTGGATTCAAGTGTGCGGGCATTTTGCCGATTACCTGTTTCCCAAATGAGCGGTTTTAGAACCAACCAGTTTCCGAACGAATTTGCGTTCGAAACGATCTGCAACCAACACTACCTCTTTCTGAGCAGCCATGCTTTCGGAATTGTCGGTTTCTGGGTGTTCGTGCTTCCCTTCATTTTGGTTCAACCCCTCGTTTCTTTTTTCGCCGTCGTTCGTTCAATCCTCCGTAGCGTCCAAAACATACAATTTTATTAGTTATTCGGTAGCGTCTTCTTGTTGAGGGATCATTGAGCTCACTTGGGCTCCGGGATCGATCGGCCTTTCAGAGTCTTCATGTCCGCACCCAACAGTGAATGTATGGCGGATCTCGGGCGCATTTGGGGCAGCGAGGGAGCAAAGACTGTTAAGGTTTGTGATTTTGCGGCCTCTTATACACAATACTTCTGCATTGCTTGTGAAACCAATCGCGAAACCTGTGGTAC
Organism: Prorocentrum cordatum; assembly: GCA_963575745.1. NCBI lineage: Eukaryota > Dinophyceae > Prorocentrales > Prorocentraceae > Prorocentrum > Prorocentrum cordatum. The sequence continues at coordinate 103,797 of CAUYUJ010004892.1, read as the reverse complement.
AGGTGCTGGTGGAACACGGGCGCACAGCACAAATCTATTGGCTTTCGGCCCATCCCGCCACCGTGCCTGGGTTGTGGGTTTGAGGCCTTTTGGATCTGGTCGAGGCCTCTCGGGAGCCTCCTGGAGGCTGTTTTGAAATCTCGGAGGGGCTGTTTGGGGCCTCTCTGGGGCCTCTTGGGCCTCGTGGGGACCTCTTGTGGGCCTCTTGGGGTTTCTTGGGGGCTTCTTGGGCCCTCCTGGGCGCCTCTTGGGGAGGAAGGCTCGGATTTTCAGTTTTTGTTTTCCCTCTCGGGCCCTTCTTGGGGCCGTCTCGGGTCCCTCGTGGCCCGTTTGGGCGCGTCTTGTTCCGTCGAGGCGCCCTCTTGGCCGTCTTGGAGCCTTCTTGGGGGCCTCTGGGGCCGTCTTGCGTCGCCCTTGAAGGCCTTTTTGGGACGTTCCGTGGTATCGGAAGTTAAAAAAATTGGAGACCCCTCGAACATCGAACAACGCATCGAAAATCAATGATTTGGGGCTCACACTGTCAAAACCACCCGCTTTTCCATCAGTGAAAGTGTTGCGAACTTTAAGACGAATTTGTTCGGCGTTAAGACGAAAACCACATTTTGAAAACAACCCGGCCTTCAATACGCGAAACGGCTGCAAAGTTAGAAAAAAAAACGGACGCGCGCGGCGGTAAGACGAGCAACGTTTTGAAGCGACCCGCCTTCCATCCGCGACGCTGTTACAGGTTCCAAATTTCAGGATGTTTTCAGGCGAAGTCTCATACGGTATAGTAAGTGGTTATAAATGGCTGGCAAGTCTCAGGCGAAACGCCCAGCCCGCACTTTCGACCGGCTTGGGGATGCGGCGCGGGGGGGTTGCTTGTAAGGAACAGGGGCGGAGGAGGAAGGGGGAGGGGAGACCGAGAGTGGGAGCCGGAAGCGTCACACCAATGACGCACATCCAGAAACCCATATTTGGGATGTGGTGAGCAATTCGCCCTAAAACCTTGATCACTTATATACAGCATACATGCGCTTGTATGAAGAAAGGTGTTCGGCTGATATGCGGGAAACGTGCTTAATCGATTCGAAACCTTGTGTTTGTGGGCAGGTACAGGAACCTTGTCAAATATTCGTTCAAGTGTATATCGAAGCTGCATACGGTCTAACCGTGTATTTTCCATGCGCATGTACATATACGTTCACATGCACATGTACATTTGCAGGTACATGCGCTTCCAGTGCACAAATGCGTTATCCAAAAGCGCACACATGTGCACATACACATGCATGTCGACACGTAACATTGCATTTGCAGCGTCGATACAACAGCTGCGTTCCCTGGCGTTGTTCGTCTCATATTCACCCCTGGGAGGCTCGTCGTCGCCGCGGCGGTTGGGGTCCGCTTCGAAACACGGGCCAGGAAGCAGCCCGCCAAGGGTCCAGGGACCAGTTTGGATCGGAACACGACCGGGCAGGAGAGCCGCCAGTGTGCTTTTCGGGCAGGCGTGCGTGGCTTTTTGTCGAATAGCCTTCGTGTGTTTTTCCCAACCCTCCCTTGGTTGGGTACTCGTTTTGAATAGAGCACTCTGGTCGCTCCGTCCTCCCGCCCACCCCCCTCCTGCCTCCTACCTCCTCCTCGCGGCGCCCTCTGGGGGGCTGCGATCTGCGCATCTGTCGCCTCCTGCGATCTTGCGCAACTGTCGGCACTTTCGTGGGCTCCTGGGAGGCCCAGCGGAGTGGGGGTGACACGCAGATCGCGTCGGGACCTCGCGGCTCCTTGCGGGGGGAGCTGCCAACTGCGCAACTGTCGGCACTTTCGTGGGCTCCTGGGAGGCCCAGCGGAGTGGGGGTGACGCAGATCGCGTCGGGACTTCGCGGCTCCCTGCGGGGGGAGCTGCCAACTGCGCAACTGTCGGCACTTTCGTGGGCTCCTGGGAGGCCCAGCGGAGTGGGGGTGACACGCAGATCGCGTCGGGACCTCGCGGCTCCCTGCGGGGGGAGCTGCCAACTGCGCAACTGTCGGCACTTTCGTGGGCTCCTGGGAGGCCCAGCGGAGTGGGGGTGACACGCAGATCGCGTCGGGACCTCGCGGCTCCCTGCGGGGGGAGCTGCCAACTGCGCAACTGTCGGCACTTTCGTGGGCTCCTGGGAGGCCCAGCGGAGTGGGGTTACACGCGGATCGCGTCGGGACCTCGCGGCTCCCTGCGGGGGGAGCTGCCAACTGCGCAACTGTCGGCACTTTCGTGGGCTCCTGGGAGGCCCAGCGGAGTGGGGTTACACGCGGATCGCGTCGGGACCTCGCGGCTCCCTGCGGGGGGAGCTGCCAACTGCGCAACTGTCGGCACTTTCGTGGGCTCCTGGGAGGCCCAGCGGAGTGGGGTTACACGCGGATCGCGTCGGGACCTCGCGGCTCCCTGCGGGGGGAGCTGCGATCTTGCGCAACTGTCGGCACTTTCTTGGGCTTCTAGGAGGCCCAGCGGAGTGGGGGGACACGCAGATCGCACCGAGACCTCGCGGCTCCCTGCGGGGGGAGCTGCCAACTGCGCAACTGTCGGCACTTTCGTGGGCTCCTGGGAGGCTCAGCGGAGTGGGGGTGACACGCGGATCGCGTCGAGACCTCGCGGCTCCCTGCGTGGGGAGCTGCGATCTTGCGCAACTGTCGGCACTTTCTTGGGCTTCTGGGAGGCCCAGCGGAGTGGGGGGACACGCAGATCGCGCCGAGACCTCGCGGCTCCCTGCGGGGGGAGCTGCCAACTGCGCAACTGTCGGCACTTTCGTGGGCTCCTGGGAGGCCCAGCGGAGTGGGGGTGACACGCGGATCGCGTCGAGACCTCGCGGCTCCCTGCGGGGGGAGCTGCCAACTGCGCAACTGTCGGCACTTTCGTGGGCTCCTGGGAGGCCCAGCGGAGTGGGGGTGACACGCGGATCGCGTCGGGACCTCGCGGCTCCCTGCGGGGGGAGCTGCCAATTGCGCAACTGTCGGCACGTTCGTGGGCTCCTGAAGGCCCAGCGGAGGGGCCACGCTTTCGGTCCTCTTAATGGTCGTCTCTTTCGTGGGCCTCTTGGACGTCCAGCGGATGTTCAGCTATTTTGGAAGCGCCAGTTGATAATGCCACCTGTTGCCAAAGGGTTGGGTACGTCCCTGGGTTATTTTTCGGCAGCAGGCAAGGGGGGGGGAAATTGAGAAGGAGAAGGCCTTCTCAGAAGGCGGCGGGACTTCTCCGAAGTCCACACGCCTTCAGGAAAAGTCTTCAGTGTCTTCGGGGGAGACTTCACAAATGTTTGAGAAGGCGGGGGGGGGACCTCTGAGCCTTCCGAAGGCCCGCCCCTTCTCACTTTCCCCCCGCGTTCGCCGCCAAGATTGGCCCTCGTGTGGTTTTCGTCCAGGCGTGACGATGGCGGAGATTGTCGACGTCCGAGGTCGCGTGTTCGTTCGCAACGTCGACCCCCAAGGGGTCTGGACGCCTGAGCCACGCCCCGTTGTTCATCCCCGCCTGCTTCGTTACAGTCCCGGGGCCCCTTTCACCACATCAAGGCTACAAGCAGTTGGTAATTCAAATTTGATGGTCGTATCTCATCTGCATGTCCAAATGTCACCCGCTCCGTGCGCTATAGGCGCACGCAAGAGGTGCATCACACATGTTTGAAAATTCCAGTGTCAGCAACACTATCTGAAATTGGAACTCCAAAAGGTGCGGCGTATCCATGCCTCGGAACGCCTTGAGGCCCGCGTAGAAGTTGAACGCTTGAGGCGAACCAGCCACGCCAGGAGCGGGGAGGAGGGCGAGGGGAGGAGGAACAAGGGAGGAGGGAGACACGGGGGAGGAGGAGCATTCACGAGCAGTGCCACCCAGACAGCGCGGCCACCACGGGATACCGCTCAGAGCCAAAGCGCCATGTACACGACCCTGACGAAGTTGATCACCCCGAACAGTTGTTCGAGGTGCCCGCCCCGAGGTACAAAGCCCCCGGAAGTGTGCATCTTCTGTTGTCTCGCCGCCCAGTCGCAGGAGTCTCAGACAGGCATTCGCCTGTTCCCACAGAGGGAGAAGTTCCCGACACCTGCACTGCCACTGCAATTGAGCACTGCCGTGCCACTAGCATGCAATCTGCGTGGAAACATGTGTGGCGAGCTCGACGCGCAGCAGCGTTTCGAAGGCAGCTCAGAACCGCTCCGTACTCGGATACGCTGTTGCTGAAGGACGGAAGTTGCCTTCTTTCGGGCATGTCCCTCTACAGGTGGAATATCCCAGAATAGTAAAAAATAGTCTCGGGACGAGTTTTTCGATTATCGTGAAGCATGTTTGAATATTGTTTGACTGTCTTTTGTCCAGAATCCGCCTGTAGGGGGACGTGCCCGACTTAAAAGTAGATGAGATGCGTGTCCGACGACGCGCGCTAGTTTCCAGCCGGAGCTGGAAGACCCCTCTGGCCGCGTCGGGAGGGGGGAGGCGGACGCGTCTTATTCGACGGTCGCCTTTGTGGCGGTACAGGTTGTGCCCATCATTGAAAAACGCTGGCAGCCGATCTTTCTCCCCCGTCTTCCAAGTTCCGCCCGAAAAGTTTGGCCGCTGAGGACAAAGGAGGAAATTTTGGGATACACCCTCCTAAGGGGGCTACTCGGACGCCTCCCTATCGACGAGGATGGACGCCCCCCATCATGTATCCCAGGTTCGGGCCCCAAATATCTGGTCCATGTCGAGAACCCCACGAAACCTGGGTGAGGGGTCAACATTACAAGCCTGGCCGATCGCGAATGAAGTAGTTAGGACCCTTTGCAGTGGAACGCCGTTCAGTGGCACACCCAAGAACGCGTTTTCCTTGTGCCATTCGTCCCAGAGGCTTGTGCGAACACAAACGGTCTCGTAAGCAACGTTGGTGACGGCACATTCCGCGAGATGTTCGATGTTGTCCTCAGCTACGTAGCGCAATTTGCACGTCGTAACGGCGCTGCCGCGTCCAAACCGCATCCAGCGTGAAGTAGGAGTTTCATAAACAACTAGCCGCTTGAGGAGTTTCCGTCTGTCGTGCTGCGGTGTTATACTAGGTATCCAAGCGAGTTCAGCCATGACAGCGTCCACCCCCAACCCTCTGTGGGTTCCTGGTCCGTTTCCAATGAGCGCGCATACACCGTTTTGCCCAGACCAAGGCTCCGCTTCTGAAGTCCAGTGATTGAGTAGACCATGCGTCCCACAGCATCGGAAGAACCGACATGCTCGATGGAAATGTCTTGGTGTTCGGCGCCAGCCAGGGACACTGTCAGCGGCGCCCAGACGACATGGAAGTGCTGTAGTATAAGTGCTGTGGAGATTTAAGGCAGCCGTATCCATGCGTCGGACGGAACGAGGATATATCCGTTCACGTGCGTTCCGGAACGCTCTGAGGAGGCCGCGGTGCCCAAGACATCCTCCAGAGACACTGGATCTCAGAGATTCCCGATTTATAATCACACGATTTCGTCCTCGTTCTGGTTTCGTCTTAGAAGCCGAGGACAAACCCTCCAGAGGCCGAAAACGAGGACGAACCCTCCGCCGTGATCTCTTCTCGGCGTGGGGAGGTCGGGCTCCCTCCCTTGCCTTGAGAGTTTGCTTGGTTCTGTGGAGAGCGTTGTGCCCCCGCCCTTCCCCTCATAACGCAACGCTCCCCCTTTCCCCGGTGCTCCCCCGCAGCTCGTTTGGCACCACAGTCTGTCACGTTGGGGGGTGTGGGGTGGGGCGTTACGTTATGCCCCCTCCCCGCCCCCCGCCCCCTCTCCCCCCCCCTCCCCCCCCATAACGCCCGCTATCACCGCGAACATGCTATCCTTCCTCCCTCCGGGCTCCGCTGCCCAAGCAGAGGCGGCGACAGCGCGGCCATTCGGGGGAGGGCTTTTTGTCTCCGGATTCTGGCATTCTGCGGGTGCCTTCTTTCTCGGAGGGAGGAGGAGCGACACCAACACCACCAGGGGGCCCACCTCCAGCGAGGAGGCCCACGATGCCTCCCCGAGCGAGAGACTGGGGATGTCCCGCGCGAGAGGGGGGGCCACACCACCAGGTGTAGACCCCCCCTTGCCTCCGCGCCTCTCCTCGCCCTGCTGGTATTGCCGTCGCCTTCCCTTGCTCTCAGGGCGGCGCGGGTGCCCCGGCCGCCCCGCGCTCTCAGCAGGGAACGCGCGGCCTGGGTGAGGCAGTGATGGATCCTCTGGGTGGGGGGGGAGGAGGAGGAGGAGGAGGAGGGAGGAGGAGGAGGAGGAGGAGGAGGAGGAGGAGGAGGAGGAGGAGAAGGAGGAGGAGAGGTGATGGGCGCCCCGGCCCCGCCGCCGACCTCCCGGGGAGGCCCTCCCCTGGCCCGCGCGCCGGAGGAGCGCCGCTCGGCGCCCGCCGCGTGCCTCCCCGCCCCGCGCCCCCCCCCTCCCTCCGGGGGCTCCTCCTCCTCCTCCTCCTCCTCCCTCCTCCTCCTCCTCCCCTCCTCCTTCCTCCTCCTCCTCCTCCTCCTCCTCCTCCTCCTCCTCCTCCTCGCCCTACGAGGGTGGCGAGGGCCGGGCGCCCCGGCCTCGGGCCATCGCTGCGCGAGTCCGCCCCCTCCTGGCCCGCACTCCTGCCTCGTCCCTCGCCTCCTCCTCGCCGTCCCGTCGCTCGCCTCCCTCGCCTCCTCCTCGCCTCCTCCTCGCCTCCTGCTCGCCCCCCCCTCCTCCCGTCCCTCGCCTCCCTGCGCTAACCCCCGCCTCCCTGCCCCTCGCCTTCCCTTCTGAGCCAAAGCACTGGGTGTAGCAAAGCTGTGGGGGCCAGAGCAGGTGCAACATCACTTGCAGTAGGCTTAGCATAGTTCCATCGTTTTGTGGTTTGGGTACAACAGCTGCGCGCGAATGCAATTGTACATGTTTTCCAGCGCGACAGCTTACGCCCCTTGCAACAGTCCGTGCCCCCCAGAAATACCTCGCCTCCCTCGCCCTGGCGCGCGGGGGCCACTCCAGGTCTGCGCCGAGCACCAGCAGCGCTGGCCGTGGCGCTGGCGTGCGCAGGAGCTGGGTGCGGGGGCCATGCTCGGGGGCCCCGGCGCGTGCGCCTCCGCACGTGGGCCCTTCGGGCCATCGCGGCAAAGATCCGCGGACGACTTGCGTGCACTGTTCCGAGTTGGTGTCTCCCGAGGGTACCCATACCGCAACCCTTGCCTCGTGTTCCCCTTGTCAGGGTTCCTGGGAGGGTGTCGTCGCCGCCGCTGGATTCGCCTCGAAATTCTGGTCAGGTCGTACCCTCCTGGTGAGGTCCTGGGAGTGGCCGTATTGGCGCTTGTTGGTTTCCCCAGGGTCGTTGAGTCTCGACCCAAGAATGGTACGGTGCATCGTTTTTTGGGCCTCAGGGCCGAACAAATTCTGCATTGTACCGCGCTGGAGCGGCGCATGGTACGGTGCATGGGTTTCGTTCCCGTATGGGGTGAGGGCGGGTCACGGGTGGGTCGCGGTTTGGTCGCGGCTGGGTCGCGGTTGGGTCGCAGGTGGGTCGCAGGGTGGGTCGCGGGTGGCGGGTGGGTCGCGGGTTGGGTCGTGGGTTGGGTCGCGGGTGGGTTGCGAATGGGTCGCGGGTGGGTCGCGGTTGGGTCATGGGATGGGTCGCGGGTGGGTCGCGGGTGGGACGACGACGACAATCCGCGCCGCGGAACCTTTCTTCAGCCACGCACCCAGGGATAGTGAATGACCGTACGGCCCCCTCACTCTGATGTGTATATAAAGATGTGTGTATTTATGTTAATACACATGTTTTAGGCACACATCTGTTTGTGCACGTATGGTGAACCTAATGGAACCATGCAGTGTACATTATTATGGCCCTGATCGGCGACGCACGACTGAAGCTTTCAGCATTCGGACGCATAGCGGCTGAACACGGTCTGGCCAGTCTCTCCTTACCCAGCTATCCCCTTTCTTCTCCCCAGTGCGTCGTGCATTGCAGTAGTTCTGCCGAACGTATGATGTTTTCTCACGAAGTTGTGGGAACAGCGACAGCTTAGACTGCTCCAAGCAGGTTACCCCTAAGTGGGGTGAGAGATTGATTCAGCGACGGAGACTTTGTAATTTGGTTTTTGTCTTCCCTGAGGTCGCTGGATGAAGAGCAATTCCCCGTGCCCATCCCTTCTGCCCCTACCGCACCTCCTGCTCCGGCGCCAGCCCTATGTACCCAGCATTGACGCCGCTCGCGCACTCGCCCTTTCTCTCCCCTCCGACCCGCCATTACAATCTTATCATCCCCCATTACCTCCTGATCTCCGTTCCCCCTCCCCTTCACGCCCCCTCTGCCCTGCGCACCCCCACCTGGCCCAACGCCTTCCTTTGTCTCGCGATCATCCGCCTTGGCCAACGCGTGCGTGCCTCCTCGTCTTCCTGCTGCTCCTCCTGATGCTCCTCCTCCGCCTCCTCGCACTTCTCCTCCTCCGCCCTTCCTCCCCCGTCCCCCGTCTCTCATTCCATTCCTGGCCCCACTTTCTCATTCCTGTTTCTCCTCCTTTTCATCCTTCCGCTCCTTCTCTACTTTCTCTTCCCGCTCCTCCCGTTCTTTCTCTCGTCCCTATTCCTGTTCCTCCTCGCGGTCCTCCCCTCCCTTTCTTCCTTTCCTTCTCCGCGTCCTCGCCCTTATCCTCTTCCCTCGTCCGCCTCCTCCTCCTTCGCCGGGTCGTACTTCTCGTCCTCCTTCTTCTTCTCCTCTCCCGCCACCTGTCCTCCGCTTGCACGTTCTGCTTCCTCGCTCTCCTTGCCTTCTGCTCCCTCTACCTTTGCCCCTTGCCTTGCTGGCAGGAGGGTCGACAAGGTTGCGCAGGAGCGAGCCACGCGCCCCGGTGTGCACGATCGGCCAGCAGTCAGTCAGGCAGGTGGCTGGTTGATCCAGGGAAGGTTCGGAGGCCCGGAGGTTGACACCAACACCAACATCGGCGGTGTGGTTCCATTGAGGGAAGATGATCCCGACTTCGGCGATGGCGGTAATGTTCGGGCTGTCTAGGTGACGGAAGAACCACCAACACCAAAATCCAGGATCAGCTTCCTCCCGTGGAGGCAACCCCTGGTGTTGGTGTTGGTGCCCATTCTCAGGTTCCAAAAGGTGAGGCACGGGGACGGTTCCGTCTTGGTTGTCTCGTGACGGGGGCGAAGGGGGAAGAGCTTGGAGCAAGCGGGGGGATGATGGAGGCAGAAGAGAGGAGAGGAAATATAATGAAGAGGGAGGGAGGTAGGAGGAGAGGAGGATGAGCGGGGGTTGGAGGAGGGGGGATAATGAGGATGATGAGGAGGAGGAGGACCAGTGCAAGCCCAACATTCATCAAAGATATTGCAATTTTCAAGGTGCCTCTTCAACGGTCCCTACAAGGATTTTCACAGGGAACGTGCCCCGCTGGAAGACAACTATTTGAATATCCCGAACTGTGCCCACAACACCGTTCCTGGGATATCAACGCTCCGCATCACTGTTAATGTTGCGTCTCGACGATCCTGAGACGTGCCAGAACACCATCCCTGGGATTTCAATTCAGTGAATCAGCGTAACTGTTGCGCCCTGAAAGTCCAACAACGTGCCAAAACACAGTTTTTGCAACGTTGGCCATGCGAATCCGTGAAGTTGCTGCGAGCCCTGAATGCGAACGTGCGCGGCGCTGAGCCGAGCACCCCGTTTTGAACGCGGCCGGCCTCCATTGGTGAAAAACTGTCGCACTGTTTTGAGACGACTGTGCGCGGCGCTGAGGCGAGAGCCAGATCTTGGAAACGTACCGCCTTCCATCCTTGAAGATCTTGCAATGGATTTGAAGCGAGCGTGCCTGGCGCCAACGCGCGAGTCACGTCCTGAAAGCGGCCCGCCCTCTGTCTGTGGAGCTCCTGCCGGTGTGCAGCCTCAGGGTCATTACCGGTGCGGAAGTCTCGGGCGAGCCGCCGGGCCCGCCCTGTCGACATTCCCCAGGATGCGACGGGGCGGGAAGGATAAGATTGAGAAGGAGTGAAGGAGGGATGACGGCACCTGCATGAGAGATGAGACGCCGAAAGGAGGGGTAGCTGGTGTGGGCAAGGGAGGGACGAGGCAACATGTAGGAGGTCTGGGGGCGGAGAGCAGGGGGAGGCTGTGTTCGTGGCGCATGTCGCCCGCGCAGGGCTCAGAGTATTCAATGGTCTCGATAACATCAACTCTGACCCCACCATAAGTCACGCCTTCTTTATGCTTGCGATCCCTTGCAACTGGGACTTGCGCAGCACTTACGAATTCGCAGTGCCACTACGCTTACAATGGACAACGACGCACAACACGTATATCCTCCGAGTCCATTGTGAAGAATATACGTGCCTTCAACGTGGCGCATGTCGCTTGCACGTTGAAGATGCCGCGACTCCGCCATTTCCCTCTCCCCACGCACATACACACCTTGCACGACGAAGGCATGATGTGACAGACACAGCCGCAGCTGAAAGTGCGATGTACCCTCGCGAAAATACACGCACTAACTCTTTCACAACAGGAGTTACGCACATACCGTTACCATGATACGTCGTACTTATTCTGCGCCTCATGCATTCGCCCCACAATAAGGCCGATGCGCATGAGCAAGTGTGTCCTATGGCGCGACGATGTGTATGCATGGGCTGAGGCATACCTTGCTGCACGGATATACCTACCACATGTAAGTACTAAGTGCTCACGCATTTGGATGTGCCTTACGCGGTTGAAGTCTAGTAATGTTTTGATCATTGCCCAGCCATGATGTAACACGTCGCACCGCATTCCCATACACATACATGTACGCGACCATCAGTACATAGTCGGCAACTCCCAAGCATTCTTATATTATTTGTGTGGTGGCCCGGGTTCTTATCGTAAAAGCTATGTGAAGGACGCATTTTGGCCATACCTCCCAGGAATCGGTATACTACAAGATTTCGTGCCATATGTTCAGGTCTCACTTGCGTGCCCAGCAGTGGCACGTAGTTCTACTGTTTGCTTGTGTCTCGCATACAGGGCTGCAGTGGCGCTTCACGCCATGCACTATGGATCCTCACTGCAACGTCTGACTGCTTGGGGTCCACGCTGGTAAACTTCTTATACGGCTTCGGACCGATAGGAGCATCTGACAATGAGTAGACTTACATACCTAGTATGTGCCCGTATACGGCATATGTGTATGGCACTACGTCGTGATCTGTTCAGGCAAATGAGGTATATGATATAACACGATGCGCCTTCGAATCGTTCGCAATCGCCTAGCCAGGTATTTCTCAGCGTTCAGATGCATGCACCAGACCACATGTAGAATCTTGGCTCGGGATGCCCTCATTCAGGAAGGGAGAGAGCGGAGGAAATCGAAGGAGCGGAATACCTCGCGCCTCTCACGCGATTTGCCGCTTGCGGCATCGTTTTCCCAGCCCCTCCCCCCCAGAGTCCCCTGGAGAATCCCAAAACGTGCCAAACCAACAGACATGCCCGAAATCCTAAACCCTCGATCCTTGATCGTCCGCAAAGATCGGACCGACGGTGGCCCTGTGAGTCCGTCGTGCCCTGCCCCCCGCGCGCGAGGCCCGGAAAGGACTCTTCCCGACGTTCCTCAAGTACGAGGAACAGTACGAGGAGTCTCCCCCCCGCCCTCCCTGCGCTCGCCGCTGGGTGCCTAGCGCCGCCCAGAAGCCTCGTCGGCGCTATCTCGGGGCCAGGAAAATACCATCTATATTATGTTATGCTTGTCCACCACTCAGTTGCAAATGGTAGCCCAAACACAATGTGCAACACCTGCCGCCCAGAGAACCGGCCAGACATGTACATACCTATACGACCGCCCTGCGGGCGATAAGGAGGTCGGGGGGATTGAGATCAAATGGCCACCCTGACTGACCTTCAACCTGTCACTTGGGATGGACTGGATAAGATCAGATGGGTTGGGTGGATTGGATGGGATAATATTGATTGGATAAGATAAGATGGGTTGGATTGGACGAGTTGGATTTGATAAGATAGGGTGGATTGGATTGGCCCGCCGCAGGCGCAGAAACAAATGAATTCATGGATTGGGTTGGGTGGATTGGATTTGGTGGGATAAGATAAGATGGGACAAATGACAAGATGGGTTGGATAAGATAAGATGTATTGGATTGGACAATATGTATTGGGGAAAATACGCTGGACTGGAGAAAAAAGCCCGCCGGAGGCGCCGAAAGAAATGAATTATGAAATTAGCGACATGCGTTAGCGCCGGGACGCCCGGGACACCCGGGACACCCGGGACACCGCCTGGCCCCTCCCAGCCACCGGCGGACGGGAAACGGACTTTCGCTCCTACTGACACTCGGGACACCTGGGACACCGCCCGGCCCAACTGGGACACCTCCCAGCCACCGCGGACGGGAACGGATTTTCGCTTCTATTTCGGCCTAGCTACAGGAGGATCACGCGCAGTTTCGCCTCGCCCGCACGCACGACACGAACACGAAACCGAAACCGATTTTTCGGTGGGGGGTCTCCGTTTCACTGCGATCTCAGCCCCCAACCTCCGATTGTACATACGCGCGGTTCCCATCATCACTCGGGCAGTGTCCAGGAGGGTCACTGGTAAGGGGGTCACCACCTCATCGTGGAAATCGAGGAGGGGAGAATGAGGATCGAGGGGTTTTAGAAGTGTTTGGGCGGCGTCTGGGAGGGGTTGGGGAGCCGACTTGAGCAGGTGACTGCTTGGGGACGGTCGAGGAATACGCAACGGCATAAAGTTAAATGTTCGGAGGTCCGTGCGGTTTTTTGGGGATCTGCATCGGGTCCGCTTGGCGGTGCCTCCGGTGCCGCCCCTGGCGCGCTCCACGCGCTGGGGGCGGAGGTCCAGCAAGGCGCCAATCCAGGAAATCCGCGCGGAGCTCCGAAAGCGCATATTTATGTTTATGTTCCGAAGTGGTCGTCCACTGATGCCCTTGCACCCTTGCCTTCTCGGCCCATCCTCTGAGAATTTCGGCCCCTAGCCCCTCATAATGCCCCCTCGCGGCGGGCTCGCAGTTTGGGCGCCCAAAAGCCTGGCAAGCCACACCTTCTGCATCTTCTGTGATGTGCGGCGGCTTCTGCATAGTGTGTTGCCAGCCTGTGCGGCGTCTACGAGGTGTTGCGGGCCGACTTGGGCGGGCGTCGGCACAAGAGTACAGGGGAGCTGGAAAGAGCGGCTGGGGCCAGGCCTGGCCAGTTGCCTCCCAGTTTTCCCAGCATGACCGACCTCATCCCAACTGTTTCGGGCCAGTTTCGGCCCGCGCCAGCTTTTCCAGCCCTGCGCACATCTACTTTCACGGATCTTCCATCTTCCGCTTTTCCAGCCTCTATGCCAACGGGGATATGAATATAAACGTTTGGTGGTACGCATTGATTTCTTGGATCCGCATTTGGATCTTTATGGGTGCGCCTCGGGTGCCACCTGTGGCGCGCTTCGCGCGCCAGGGAGGGGCGTCCAGCTTCGATCCAAGTTCCGCGTGGATTTCGAACAAATCGTGGTTCTGTTGATTCAGCTTCCTGTAAATGAGAAGTCGGTGCTGTGCCGTCAGGCGCATGAGGACGGTTGACGCCCACGCCTCTTCGGTCGCATGTGGAGGAGAACGGTAGTCGGTATTGGAGGACAGGATGAAGGGGGACTGCAGCAGCTGCCCAGCGCAGGGGCGTAACCATTGCCACGGGGCAATCTTCCCCGTGAGCACGGACAGTACATATTGCCAGATGCACGGGGAGGCCAAGGCAGCCCCCAGTCGGACCGACGGCAATCTTCGCGCGGGAAGAGGCGACTTGGAACGACGGCGGATTGGCTGGCCCAGGACATGAACAACAACAACTGCGTCGGACCCTCCCCGGGGTGCCCCGCTCGGGCCGATGATCAGAGCATAGAAATGGTTGCCCGAGAAGCAATCAAACGAAACCGTCGGCATGGACAACAGGGGGCGACCCTCGCCGAAAGGATAGAAACACAGTCGGGCGACCTGCAAGAAAGAACAAACATTGATTCGGTCGCGTCTGCGTTCACCCCGCCCGAGCCGCTGACCAGAGAACGCAGAGTGCTGGCGCGACGTCGACGACGTCGACGACGTCGACGACGACGATGACGACGACGGAGATGACGACGAAGGCGACGACGGAGACGACGACGACGAAGAAGACGACAATGAAGACGAGGACGAGGACGAGGACGAATCACCCCATACCCACAGGGGCAGCCATGGGGGGGTGCACCGGCACCCTCCACACGCCACTCCCACAGGGCCACGACCACAGGAGGGGTAGCTCTTCCAATCGCGAGGCCTTCTCGAGGCTCACGGGCGCACCCATTCAGCGGGGGGGGGGGCGTGATCCCCTTTGCACTGTGCGTGGGGCAACTTTGAGTCATATACGCTTCAAGCCCCTCTCGTTGTCTCCACATCGTGGAGCTACCGCGGACTGCCGATCCGATCCGATCCCCGCCCCCCGCTCTTCACTCCGCTTCCGTCCCCGAAGGTCCATCGGTCCCTTTTGACCTATGGACAGCGACAACTGCCTCGCGCGGGGCCTTTTGGTCCACCTGTCCGGCAAGGCACCGCCCAAGGCCCCCGCAGCGGGGGACGGCGCGCGCCAGCGGGCGTCAGCTGGCAGCAGCCCGCCTAAGAGTGGAAGCAGGGCCCATCACTTAGGACTGCGCGGTTCCTGGGCCAGCCAGCGTCCTCGGACTCTCCTTGGCGGGTGCATTGTGGCCCTTGAGGGCACGCACGAGATAAGTCAGCCCGCCTGAGGGAGGAAGCAAGGCCCATCACTCGCATCTCTCCAGGTCCTGGGCCAGCCAGCGTCCTCGGAATCTCCTGTGAGGGTGCACTGTGGCCCTTGAGGGCCCGCACAATGTAAGTCCGAAGCAGCCGCACGTTCTCCAAGGTGTAGAGGAAGGCAAGCCTCCTCGGCTGACTTCTGCTGATTGGGATGGCGAGAACGACCTAGGTCTTCACATGTTCTCACCACCAAGTTTTATAGCCTGCTTGCAGAATTTGGCTAGGTGCAGTGACAACTCACCGTCCGCCCTCATCGGCCTCGCCCATTCTCGAGGAACAGAAGCCGAAATACGTAAACTGTTTGGAGGTCCGCGCGGATTGCTTGGGTTGGCGCTGGTCCCCCTTCCCTGGCGCGCGGAGCGCGCCAGTGGCGGCGCCGAAGGCGCCGCCAGTCGCGCGCTTTAATCCCCCTGGGCCATCATGGGCGCTACGCCCCCCCCCCACCTGGCCCCCCCTACTGTAAAGTACCCCCCCCCTCCCCTCGGTTGTGTGCCTCCGGCACTGCCATTGTGATGCTCGCTGCCTACTATGGTGCTTGTCGTCGATTTTGTCGTCGTCGTCGTCGTTGTTTCCGTCGTCGTCGTCGTCGTCTTCGTCGTCGTCGTCGTCGTCGTCGCCGCCGAGAGCCTCGACGTCTCCAGAGGTGTCTGGAGACCTCCTCAGGCCTGGTCGTCGTCCTCTTCGTCGTCGTCGTCGCCTTTGTCGTCGTCCCCGTCCTCGCCCTCGCCGTCCAGAGATCCCCGTCCTCCCCGTCCGTCCCCAGGCCTCCAGAGATCTCCAGAGACCTTCAGCGGTCGCCGTCGTCGTCGTCGTCATCGTCGTCGTCCTCCTCCTCCTCGTCCTCGTTCTCGTCGTCGTCCACATCGACGTCGTCGTCGTCGTTGTCGTCGTCGTCGTCGTTGTCCCCGTCCTCGTCCCCGTCCTCGTCCTCGCCCTCGCCCTCGCCCTCGCCCTTGCCCTCGTCGTTGTCGAGGGCCTCGAAGGGCCTCCAGAAGCTTCAAGAGGTCTCCCGAGGAGTTCGTAGGTCTCCAGAGACCTCTGGAGATCTTCTCCTCGTCCTCGTCTTCGTCCTCGTCCTCATCGTCGTCCTCGTTCTCGTCCCCGTTCTCGTCTCGTCCCTGTCGTCGTCGTCCTCGTCCTCCTCGTGTGTGTTAGAGCCACCTGGCGGAGGGAGGAAACGTTGTGCCCCCTCCCCCCCTCCCCTCCCCCCCTCCCGCCCCCCTACCGCCCGTTTTGGCCGCGAACATAAAAAGTGCGCTCCAGGAGAGGCCAGCGCCGATCCGAGAAGCTCGCGAGGGCCTCCGAAAGTTTATACTCTTTTATTCCTCGACATTATTCCCTCCTCCCCCCTCCCTCAAGGGAGGAAAAACAACCCGGACCGGACAATTGGCGTTCACTAAACGGCTCTGGGCGTCTGCCAAACAGCCCTGCCCTGGTCGATTCCTTCAGTGGGGGCGTTTCGTGAACGGCGTCGCGCGTCGGGGGGGGGTCATTATGAGGGTGGATTTTTCGCCCCCCCCTCCCTCTTCCCCATCTTCGTCCTCGCCCCCCCCCTCGGCCTCCTCGTCCTCGCCCCCCTCCCCCATGGGGGTGGATTTTCGCCCCCCCCCTCCCTCTTCCCCCTCCTCGTCCTCGCCCCCCCCCCCCCCCTCGGCCTCCTCGTCCTCGCCCCACCCCCCCCCCCATATGGGGGTGGATTTTTCGCCCCCCCCCTCCCTCTTCCCCCTCCTCGTCCCCGCCCCCCCCCCTCGGCCTCCTGCAGGAGCTCCGGCGGCTCGACGCCCAGGCCGAGCAGGGGCCTGGCGCCCCGGCGCGGCGCGGCGCGGCGGGCAAGGCGCAGGGGCCGGCGAGGCCTCCTCTCTCAGCCTGCGGCCCCGTCCCCCCCTTCGGGACGATCAAAACGGATCGAACTCCTCCTCTTCCTCCCCCTCGTCCTCCTCCTCCTCCTCCTCGTCCTCCTCCTCCTCCTCCTCAAACTCCTTCTCTCTCAGCCCCCGCCCCCGCCCCCCCTTCGGGACGATCGACATGCGTCGAAGAAGATCGGAGGTTGATAGACCTCCTATCCTGACACGTCGATTAGCGAATTGGCCGTTTTCGGTTCGCGAGAGGGCGCCGCGGCCGTCATTTTTGCGGGTCCAAGTCCGTCGGTTTCGGTCCCAGGCCGTTTTCACCAAAGGGAGGTGTACTACAGGAAGGTTTGTCCACGGCCGCAAAAAGAAAAACGCTCCGCGCGGATTTCTTGGATCTGAGCAGGGCCTCCCTTCCCTGGCGCGCGGAGCGCGACAGGGGCTGCGCCGGAGGCGCCGCCGGGGGGGCCCAGCTCGGATCCAAGAAATCCGCGCGGAGCGCCAAATGATAATGTTCATGGCGTTTTCTTCTCTTCTAATGGGTACGGAATAGATCGGTACAATGCCCAACTACGAATGTTGTCCCAACCCAACAACGGCAGTTGTTGGGCACGCGGCTTTCTGTCTCGAATGGACAAAGGCGAAGCCAGGACGAGGACAAATCTGGGTGTGGAGCTCGGCGCGGAGCTATCAAAGTTTAGGCTTCTGCCGTGTTCGGGTGCTGCGAGATCTGGCGGTTCTGGGGGATGTCTCGTGCGCCGCGGCTTTCTCCGAGCGTTCGGGAGCGCTCTGAGAGCGGTCCTGGACGCTGTAGAACGGACTACTCTTCGTCCCAGGAGCCTGTTTATTTTTAGGGTCGGGCGATAACCAGGGTTCTCGGGCTTGCCCCCCCCCCCCCCCAGGATAACCTAACCTTGCCGGTTGTGCAGGTCCGCGGGAGGGGGGCGCGGGCATATGCAGGGCTGCCCACAGCGCGAAGGTCAGGTTATCGGCCGGACCCCTCCTCCCCCCCTCCCCCCAGGGATTGCCCGGGTTATCGCCGATTCCCCAAAAACCGGTCTCCAGGCCCGTCCTGAGGCTGAAGGCATGAATCGGGGAACGGAGCACGGCACAAACCCCTCCGCCTGCGCCCGTGCCCTGTTCTTCCCCGGGGAGGAGGAGGGCGAGGAAGGTCGAGGAGCGGCACGACGAGGCTCTCCCGCCCCCCCTCCGCAGGAGGAGCAGGGCGAGGGCGAGGGCGACAAGGACTGGAGCGAGGGAGGAGGAGAAGGAGGAGGAGGAGGAGGAGGAAGAGGAGGAGGAAGAGGAGGAGGAAGAGGAGGAGGAAGAGGAGGGTCAGGTGGGAGGAGGAGGAGGAGGAGGAGGAGGAGGAGGAGGAGGAGGAGGAGGAGGAGGAGGAGGAGGAGGAGGAGGAGGAGGAGTGGAGCCGCTCAGAAAAAGAGGGAAACCCTGGAATTCACCCCCACGGGGCTGCTCGGGCGCACCCCAATCGAGGACGAGCGCCCGCCCCCCCCATAGTGTATCCCAGGGTAGGGCCCCAGGTTTTTGGTCCGTGGCCCATTCGAAAGCCCCAGGATGCCTGGGTCTTGGGTCGGCATATCCCCTGTTAGAGCCAGACGGGCGGCTTCTACCGGGGGGCAAAAAATAAGCGACGTGCAACAAGTGGGCTGTCTGCGCCGACATCCGCGCGTAAGTTGCTCGCGTAAGCTCGCGCGTGAGCGCCCTCGCTTCCAGTGCAGCGTGCCGCGTTTGGCGTCCTGCGTAAGCTGCGGCCTAAAGTCGCCGTGTCATCTCGAGTAAGGCCCCTGTTTGATCTTCGCTCAACTGGCACAAGCATCCTCGCTCGGAGGTTCGCCGGATCGTTCGGATAAGCGCTGGCCATGCCCTGGCGGCACCTGTGGCGCGGCCCCTGGCGCGATTGCGCGCTGGAGAGAGGGGGGTCCAACGCCGATCCAAAAAACTCCGCGCGGACCTCCGACTTGGAATCTCTCGGACGTGTGCATTGTATGCACACGTCGAGACGTGAGCGTTAGATGCGTCAAATGCTCCTCGATGACCTTCGCCGGATTTTTTCTGGCGAGGGCCATCGAGGAGCGTCCTGGATCACCTTGCGAAACATACACGCACGAAGCCGAACAAAAGCACGGGAAATGGACGTCCGAGCGATGGCGAGCCGAAAGTGTATGCTGAAGTTGCTTGGTTGACGCCCGTCTTCGGCGGCCTGCGCTCCGCGCAGGTCCCGAGACATGCGCCTGGCCCGCGGGAGCGAGGCCCCAGACGACCTGCCCCCCGGGGCACTACGGCGCTACCCCTCGGCCAGCCTGTCCGGGCAGGACGGGGGTAGGGGATGAGCCCTGGCACCGCTCGGGCGCGTGCACTTCTTCGGCGAGGACGAGCGAGGAGCATCCTGGATCATCGAGCAAGAGTGCCGCGCGCAACACCGAGCAGTGCACGGGGAATGTTCGTCCGAGAGATGGCAAAGAGCGCGTATGCGGCAGGAGGGAAAGGATGATGCTGGTGCTGATGCTGATGCTGCTGCTGCTGATATTGATGATGATGATGATGCTGATGATGATGATGATGATGATGATGATGATGATGATGATGATGATGATGATGATGATGATGATGATGATGATACTCACGATGATGGTGATGGTGATGGTGATGGTGATGGTGATGGTGATGGTGATGATGCTGATGCTGATGCTGATGATGATGATGGTAATGAGGAGGAGGAGGAGGAGGAGGAGGAGGAGGAGGAGGAGGAGGAGGGTGGCAGCGTCAACACCGACACCATTGCTTGCAGCGCCAGCGCCAGGAAGAAGAGGAGGAGGGGTGGGAGGAGGATGCAACTGGAGGAGGAGGAAGGAGTCGGAGGCGGGGAGAGGCGGAGGAGGAGTAGGAGGAGGAAGAGGAGGAGGAGCAGGAGCGGGAGCAGAAGGAGAAGAAGATGAGGAGGTGAACGCAACAGGCCATGCCTCATGTCCACTCCACGTTAACCAAGGAGCCGAGGAGGAGGGAGCGGGAACGGACAGGGGCGGGAGCAGAGGGGGATGAGGAGGGAGAGGCGGGAGAGGAGGAGGAGGAGGGGGTGGAGGACAAGCTAGGTGCGCTCGCGTCATATCTGACGTCCTACCCCTCCCTCCCATCCCTTACCATGGCGCTGATTTTCTCTATCCGCGGACGCGTGTCGTAGCGGACCTGTGGCTCCGCGCGCGCGTGCGTAGTGGGTGGTGGTGCACGTGCGTGCGTGCGTGCGTGTGTGCGTGGTTGTCGTGGTGGTGGTGGTGGTGGTGGTGGTGGTGGTGGTGGTGGTGGTGGTGGTGGTGGTGGTGGTGGTGTGGTGGTGGTGGGTGGTGGTGGTGGTGGTGGCTGGTGGTGGTGGTGTGGTACTGGTGCTGGTGCTGGTGGTGGTTGTGGTGGTGGTGGTGGTGGTGGTGGTGGTGATGGTGGTGGTGGTGGTGGTGCTGGTGGTGGTGGTGGTGCTGGTGGTGGTGGTGTTGGTACTGGTGCTGGTGCTGGTGTGGTGCTGGTGGTGGTGGTGGTGGTGGTGGTGGTGGTGGTGGTGGTGGTGGTGGTGGTGGTGGTGGTGGCGGTGCGGCGCGGTGGTGGCGGGCGGATGGGCGCGCGAGAAAAAGGCCCGCGCTGGGGCGAGAACGCCATCCTGAACGACGGAGGCCAAACACCGATCCGAAAATGAGGCCCACGCTGCAGCGGGAGCACGATTCGGAACGATTCGGGAGCAGAAATGAGGCCGGCGCCTCAACGAGAGCAGCATTTTGGGAAAAAGTGACGCCGGCGCCTCAGCGAGAGTCGTTTCCCGGGATTTCCCGGGCATCCTGTGTGTTAAAAAACAGTGCGCGGAGGGTGCGCGGCCATCACCCGGACGCCATCAGGGGAAGGATTCGGGAGCAGAAATGAGGCCGGCGCCTCAACGAGAGCAGCATTTTGGGAACAAATGACGCCAGCGCGAGAGCAGCATTTTGGAAAAAAATGACGCCGGCGCCTCAGCGAGAGTCGTTTCCCAGGATTTCCCGGGCATCCTGTGTGTTAAAAAACAGTACGCGGAGGGTGCGCGGCCATCACCCGGACGCCATCAGGGGAAGTGGGAGAGTATAATTGTGGAGGAGGAGGAGGAAGGAGGAGGAGGAGGAGGAGGAGGAGAGGAGGAGGAGGAGGAGGAGGAGGAGGAGGAGGAGGGGGAACGGGGAGGGAAGAGGGAGCAGGAGGAGGAGGACCAGGGGGAGGAGGAGGAGGAGGAGGAGGAGGAGGAGGAGGAGGAGGAGCAGGAGGAGGAGGAGGGGGAGGAGGAGGACCACCCCCTATTGTGGCATTTCCTTCTCGTGTCCCTTTGTGTCCCTATCTCGCCCCCCTCCCCCCCCACTCCACAGCTGTGCTGCATGAGCGCTGCTCCTCGCCGTGCACCCCTGATCCATGCGCAGATGTGCCGCCTCATCTCGCGCGCACTCCCTCTTTGCTCGCAGGATCCCGTTCGTTTTTGTTTAATCGGCACGCCCTCGGCTTTTCAGCGCTTTCGTGCCGCAGAGGTCGACCATCCAAACCAGTAGGACGGACCATTGCACGGAAGCTGAATCTTTGCTGTCGCCCGAAGTGTGAGCCATTCTGCTTTGTGGCAGCGGGAGCGTCCAACAATTGGTCTTCCCGCTGCCGCGCTGACCACACTTCCGATTCGGCGCTCTGCTCCCGACTTCAGTACTGGCGCTCTCGCCCCACCCGTTCCGCGCTTTTGGGGTCCCATTCTTTGGCGGTTGATGCCCTCCTCCTTCCCCTCCTCCGCCTTCTCTGTTCCCCCATGCCCCTCCTGCTCTCCCCATGTCTCTTCTGCCCCTGCGGCTGCTGGTCGTGTGCCTCCTGACTTCCTCTTCCTCCCTCATCCTTCCGTTCATCCTGCTCATCCGCCATCTCCTTCTCGAATGTACAACGGCTCCCCCGTTCTCACCACCCACCAAACCACCCCAACCCAACCCGAAGGCGTCACTCTGCCCTCCATTTCCAGTGGGGGGATGGTCTGGGAACATCGAAAAACACAGACGGAGCTCATACCCCCCCCAACCCGAAATTCGGGTCTTCGGGTTGGGTTGGGGTGGTCTGGTAGGTAGTCACGTTCTGCACGACGGGGGGGGCCATTGTGGGGACTGACGCGGCCATGCAGGACGCCCCGGTCGGCGGGCAGAACCGAATCCAGCGCGGTGGGAGGGCTTGGGCGGGTTGGGCAGGCTGCCAGTGCCGGCGCGAGCGCGCCCAGCTCGCCTTGCCGCACCGCTCCCCCGCGCCTCTCCTCCCAGCCTCCCCCCCCTCCCCCCCCTCCTGCCAGGCAGCCCCATCTCCTCTCCCCCTCCCCCTCCTCCTCTTTCCTCCTCTTTCCTCCTCTTTTTCCTCCTCTTTCCTCCTCTTTCCTCCTCCTTCCTCCTCCTCCTCCTCCTCCTCCCCCTCCTCCTCCCCTCCTCTCCCTCCTCCTCCTCCTCCTCCTCCTCCTCCTCCCGCCCGTCCCTCTCCGCCCACCCCGTGCCTGGGGCCCAGACCCCCCCCCCCCGACGTCCTGTGACTGTTGCTGCGGCGTGGGGCCCCCCCTGCCGAGGCCTGGACCCCTTGCCCGGGCCCGGTCTTTTTGTCCGTCCTGGGCTGCTCTGCGACGGCCCCCGGGGCGAGGGCCTCGGGCCCCCAGAGGCCAGGCATTCGAAGGAGGAGACCGTACCCATTGCACATGGCTCATTTTTGATGATTCGAAAGGTTCTTTGATTTTTTGGGGGGCCAGGGTCCTCTCATTTCTGATTGTTCCATCCTGGGCCTCTTCCTGGCCACTCGGGGGCCAGGAACAATTATATAGAAACGAGCACAATCAGAAATGAGCACGATTAGAAATGAACGACGTGCGCCTCTACCTGTCGCCCGTTTTCGATGAGAAATGAACGACGTGTACCTCTACCTTTCGCTCGTTTCCTTTCGCCCGTTTTCCCCTTCTTCTTGTGCCTCCTGGGGAGGAACTCGTCGCCACCGCTGGATTCGCCTCGAACTCCTGGTCAGAGCGCACCCCGGGGGAGGTCCGGGGAGTAGCGGTATCTGTGCATTTAGGTTTCCCCAAGCATGGCCAAGAATTTTCCGTCGTGCGTTCTGCCACGATTCGAGGGGGTCTGGGTGGTGCGTGTGTGTGTGTGTGTGTGGAGGCCCAGAAGGAGCGCTGATGCTGGGACAGGGATCGCTCGCGCCAGGGTGCTCCATTCGGAGGAAGGAGAAGCAACACCAACACCACCAGGGGGCCCACCTCCAGCGAGGAGTTCCATGATGCCGCCCCGAGCTGGAGGCTAGGGATGTCTCGAGCGAGAGACACCACCAGGGAGACCCCCCTTGCCTCCTCGCATCTCCTCGCCCTGCTGGTGTTGGTGTCGCCTTTCCTTGTTCCTGCTCTACAGGACGCTCTCACAGCGCTCTGGGATGCTCCGAGCAGGGCTCGCGCCGCCCGATGCACCCTCCGGAAGCCAACGGATCTCAGGGATTCCTGGGCTGCGGTCGGGAGCTCTTGGTTGGCGTGTCGCTGTGCAGGCTCTGGCCCACCTCGTTCCGGCACGACGCGCCGGCCACAGCTCAGGAGGGGGAACAAAAAGAAACACAGACACAAAAGTCATCGGCGATTCCCAGGAGCACATGGGAAACTCTGGGAAGTGGGGGGGAGGATCAGGAGGAGGAGGAGAGGGAGGAGGAGGAGGAGGAGGAGGAGGAGGAGGAGGAGGAGGAGGAGGAGGAGGAGGAGGAGGAGGAGGAGGAGGAGGAGGAGGAGGAGGAGGGGGGGGGCGGAGGAGGGCGTAGGAGGAGGAGGAGGAGGAGGAGGATCAGGAGAAGGATCCGTAGCCATTTTGGCTCAAGTCCGGAGTGTTTTGGCACAGGACCTGACCTTACTGGCGCGGGGGAGTGACGGCCCCCAAAGTCACGCCTCGTCGCCTGGTCGGACGAGGTTTTCGGCGACTCTTCGTATCACTTTCTCGCTCAGGGTCGGATGGCCCCTCAGAAGCATGGTGGCGCCACATTCGACACCTGGCAGTGTCAGCACAAGCGCTGCGGCTACCGCTTCAATTTCCTCAGGCGCACGCACTGCCGCGCGTGCGGCCGCCCCGCGCCCAGTGCGCCTGCCCCCTCGGATGGCACGCGCACTCTGGGCGCCTGGCTGCAGGGGCCGCCCCTGGTCGGTGGCCAAGGCGGCCAAGGCGGTGGCGGCGGCGGCGGCAAGCGTGGCAACGGCGGTGGTGCGTCAGGGCAGGGTGACGGCAAGCTCTCGTACCTTGAGCCCTCGGCCTTCGAAATCTATGCTAAGCTCGAGGCGGCCGGCTTCGAGGCTGTTTCCGCGAACTGGACGCCCAAGCTGTTGGCGAAGGTGGTCTCACACCGTGCGCTGCGGGCTGGTGAGCCGCGGGCAAAGGCGCGTTCTGCACGCATCGAGCAGGATGTCCTGGCCGACAAGCGGGACAAGGCGCAGCGGGCCTACGACCGCGCCCAGGAGGCTGCCCTCAAGGCAGTCACGGCGGCGGCGGCGGCCAAGAAGGAACTCGAGGAGGCTAAGGCGCGCTGCGCGGAGGCTGCCGCGCGTGCCGCACTGGCCTATCAGAGCATGGCGCAGGCGGTGGACCCCGCACAGGCAATCGCTGCCCTGGCCGATGGGCTCAAGGCTGACCCCAGGCTCACGGACTTCGCTCAGCAGCTGCAGGCGCTCGTCCCTACGCTGCGGCAGCTCGCCGTGCCCGACGTGGTCATGCAGGGCGCCACTCATGCTCCAGAGGCTCCAGGTGCTACTGCTGCTGGTGCCGCTGGTGCTGCTCCTGCTGCTGATGGAGCTCCCGCGACAGCTGCAGCCCAGCCGCCTGAGGGAGCCGCCGCGCGTTCCCCAGCCACCCCAGTGGAGGCGGCTGCTCGGGAGGCCGCGGGCATGGCGCAGGCCGAGGCCGAGGCGCAGCGCGCCGCGCGCGCTGCCAGCGATGCAGCCGCTGTGCGGCAGCGCGCCCAGGCCTCTCACACCGAGTTGCTCGCCTGGCTCGAGCAGCAACGGACTGGCCAGCAGATCCAGTCCGAGGCGGAGCAGCAGGGAGTCAAGCATGAGCTCGTCCAGGGCATTTTCGACCAGCTCGTGGAGGCCGCCAAGAAGAAGGCTCGTGTGGACGGGGTTGCTGGATCTGATCTTTAGCGTCACCCTGGTCACAGCGAGTGTGTCTGGCCGCAGTGGTTTGGAGGCCGCGCTGCAGCATGAGCAGGTTCGAGGTGCTGCCGCTGCGGCCGTGCAGGAGCACCACATGTTGAGAGACAAGTGCGACATCTGGGAGCACAAACTTCGAGCCATGGGATGGCGTGCAGCCTTCACTGCGGCGACCGTCACCTCGCAGGGTGGCACATCAGGAGGATTGCTGCAGTGTGTGCCCGCAGCCGCAGGCCTGTCTGAGGTAGAGTGTGTGCCTAGTGTCATGCATGAGGGCCGCGTGCGTATTCTGCACAGTCACGGTATCACGCCTTTGGGCTTTCTGTGGATAGATCTGTACCTTCGTCACTCTGAGGGTTTGTCTAAGAAGAACTGGGCTATCCTCACTGATGTAGGGCAGGTGGTGGAGGCCGTAGGTTAGCCGTTTGTCGTATGCGGAGATTGCCAGATGCCTCCAGAGGAGCTCCAGGGGAGTTCCTGGGTGGAAGCTTTGAATGGTGTCTGCCTGTTTCCATCAGCTGCCACCTGCACCAATGCTGCTGCCTCTGCGGGTCGTGTTATCGACTTTTTCGTCGTCTCGCAGTCGCTTTCGCATCGAGCTCGTGTCTCCATCGTGCCTGATGCTGGCACGTCACCACACTGTCCTGTGCTGCTTCAGCTCTCAGCACTCCCGCAGTGCGGGCTCGAGTTTCGCGCAGCATGTGTGCCCAGGCGTTTTCCCCTAGAGGTCCCAGTAGCGCGCAGGAGGACTGGCCCTCAACCGCGATGGCATCACTGTTGCAAGCAGATGTCAAGTCTTCCGCTCGCGGAGAAGTGGCAGCTGTGGGTAGCCAACGCGGAGCTGGATCTCGCGGACGTACATGACTTCACGCCCGCTGAGAATCCCGAGTACTATGGCAGAGCTTTCCCTCCACAGTTTGTCACGCGCAAGCCGTTGCTTCCTCGCCCGCTTGCCTTTCCTGCGCTCAGCCCAGCCGCCCTCTGGTGGTGGCTCTTGGCTCGCTGTTTCGAAGGCCTTGCCCGCTGGCAGCCGCCCAATCTACGTGCTAGCGCTTTCAAGCTAGCTCGCAGTGTCCAGGCTCGGCACAGAGCTAGCGGGGTCCCGATCGAAGAAGCCGAGCCCTGGCCATTGCTGCTCCAGTGCCCCTGTCGCTGCAGTATGGATTGGCTTCAGCAGCTGCAAAGGTCACTGGTGCACGTGCTGCTGCAGTCTTTAAGCGGGCCGAGCGAGGCAAGCAGGCTGGCTGGCGTGATTGGGTGCGCAGGCACTCGATCGGCGGCGCAGCCGCTCTGCATGTTTTTCCATGCCCGCCGTGCCTTGGCACACCAGCTCTTTAACTGCTGGCAAGCCATGCGCGCTTCAGGAGGAGGTGGAGGCTCTTGAGGTCGAGTGGTCGGGCTGGTGGAAGGTTGGAGCTGTCAGCGATCAGATAGTATGGCCGACGGATCTTGGCCCTCTCTTTGAGAAACCTTCGCTTGAGTAGCTGAAGAAGTGCGCGCGTTCCTTCCCGCGACGGTCAGGATGTGGCTTCGACCAGTTTTGTCCGCGCCAACTTTTGGCTTTGTCCGATGAAGCGTTGGAAGCCTTCCTTGAGATTCTGCCAGAAGTTGAAGCCTCCTGTACTTGGCCCTCAATCTGGACCAAGGTAGTGTTTCTCTCCAAGCGTGATGGAGGCCTTAGGCCCATTGCGCTTATTCACATTTTGGCTCGAGTGCAGGGGGGGCTTCGAAAGCCCTTAGTCACTGCTTGGCAGCAGCAACATGACCGTCCCTTCTGGTGGTCCACGGCTGGGCGCTCCTCGGATAAACTGGTGTGGTTGCAGGCCTCAGCTGCTGAGTGGGGCAGAGCACGCGGTTTCTCCAGCGCCCTTGTGCTTCTTGACCTGGCCAAAGCATTTGAGCATATTAGGCGTGGCGTTTCGTTGCAGGCAGCGCTACGCACGGGCTTTCCAGCGCGGCAGCTCAAGCAGCTGGTCGAGCTTTATCGCTGCCCACGTGTGCTTGCTCTCGGCGAGGCGACCTCCACGCCAATTCACACGTTGCAGGCCGTGCTGCCAGGGCGCCACTTCGCCACTCTCATGTTGCAGCTGGTGTTGCTGGCGACTCTAGATGCCGCGCAGGCAGCGTTTCCGCACATGCATCTCGGCAACGTGGTCGACGATATTGGTCTTCAACGGCCCGCCAGAGAGGAGGATGTTGCGTCAGAGCTTGCTCGCGCCACTCGGTTGCTGCATTCGCAGTTGACAAAGGCTCGTCTGTCCGTCGCGTTAAAAATGAGCAGGGTTGTTGCGTCCAGCGCCAGGCTCCGCGGGCTCCTCGAGGCCCGACTTCGCTCCGTCAGGCTCAAAGGGGTTTGCGCTGAGAGGATCCTTGGGATCGACTTTGCCGCTGGTAACGTTTACAAGCAGTCTGTCCGTGCTCGTACAAAAAAGCCTGCCGTTACCCGAGCACGCAAGCTGCTGGCTCTTCCCCATTCTGTTCGCAAGCGGCAGCTACGTACTATGATCCGCAGCGCTGCCCTGTCTTCGCACACCTGCGGGTGCAAGGTGTTAGGCACCACTGGCACAGATCTCAGGCAGGCGCGCATGCTGCAGGCTCGAGTGCAGGCGAACAGTCTCGACGGAAAAAGTGTTACGCTGCTGCTCATGCTCAGCGAACGTCGGCAGATTGACCCTGTGTACGAACATCAGTGTGCCCCTCTGTTGCAGTATGCCACCGCGGTGTGGGAGCATTGGCACCCACGAGCGATGCTGGCGCAAGGATTGCGAGACGCCGTTGTGAGGTTCACCGATTGCGGCAATCCTTGGGCCAGCATCCGTGGCCCTTTTTCTGCGCGTGCTGCTACTGCGTTGCGGCTTCGCATCCGCATGCAAGGCTTCGTGTGGTCGCATCCTCGACACGGCGAGGTATCTATTTTGCAGTCAGGGCCTCGCACTGTCCGGAAATGGCTCTATCATGTCGTGCTGCAGTGGCTCTGGGAAAAAGTGGCTTCGAGAGAATCTGTTCCTGAGCTCTCTCTTGGGTGCGATTCTCAGCATCTGCAGTCCCTTTTTGCCTCCAACGGCCTCAGACACGATGAGAAGGCCTACCTTAGGAGCGTTGTTGCTGGGGGACAGTGGCCTCAGCATCGTCAGTGGCTTTCGCAGTATACTGCCGACCCCCTCTGCCGCTTGTGTCAGCAAGCCCCTGGCACGCTTTTGCATCGTCATGCGAGCTGTGCGGGCCACGAAGACATCGCGGCACAGGATGTCCCACCTGATTTCTTGGCTTCAGTTGTCAGGGCCAGTGTCGACCCTCTCCCTCTCCTTTTCGCCGAGAGGCTCCTCGCCCCCGGGGCTCCCCTTCCTCCTGCCAACCCCCTCCCCGATCGGTGGTTCGGCGGAGGACCTACCGAGATGGCAGGTCACATCTTTCTTGACGCCAGCTGGATGGACCAACATCTGCCGCCCGTGTCTCAGGCTGTAGGCTGGGCCATTGTCAGTGTGCAGCCGCAATTTACGTACAAGGTGAATTCGGTGATGTGCGGCACTCTCCAGATCGTGTGTCAAGACATTGACTGTGCTGAGCTGTTTGCTCTCAACCGTGCTTTGCAGCACTGTGCACCAGGCAGCATCTGTTATACCGATTCAGGTTTCGTCCACGATGGAGTTTACCAGCGTGGCAAGGCGTACTGTTGCTCGGCGCGTGCAGCCTGGTCTGAGTTGTGGG
The DNA here is from genome assembly GCA_963575745.1 of Prorocentrum cordatum. Classification (NCBI taxonomy): domain Eukaryota; class Dinophyceae; order Prorocentrales; family Prorocentraceae; genus Prorocentrum; species Prorocentrum cordatum. The sequence continues at coordinate 75,306 of CAUYUJ010004892.1, read as the reverse complement.
TCCAGGTCTGGCGCCGCATTGACGACTGGGGCGGCATCGAGTGTATAGACCTACGCAAAGTCAAAGGTCACTGCACCGAGGCGCACGCCGACGAATGGGCTCAGTGGATGGCCTGAAGAACCCGTATTGACCCCGAGCTCCGCAAGGCTCGTAGAGCCAAGGCCCTCGTGCTCTCTCAATGGGCGTCCTTGGTTGCGCGCATCGGGCCTCGTATGTGCGACGTTGATTGCGAGCATGTCTCTCGTCGGCTGCGCAAGGCTCGTGGCCTCGGTGCGGTGGACCACCCTGTGCCGAGTGTAGTGGTGGAGCCACCGCCGCCAGTCACGCCGCGCAGCCTGTCGCGAGCAGACCTGGCCTCTGTGCGTGTGCAGCTTGCGGATGAAAAACCGCATGTTATGCACCCCTTTGCCGTCATTGGGGACGGGGGTCGGAGGCTGTGGTGTACTGTGTGCGTGGTGTGCGGGCTGGGAGGGGTCAAGATCTCAGCGAACCTGTCGCACGGCTGCCGAGGCCCCCCTGCATCAGGCACGTGGTGTGCTCGTGTCCTCGCAGGATTCACACGTGCGCCTGCACGCTTCCAGGTCAATCGCGTGTGGCGGTACCTTGAGGATCCGTTGCGCACTGCTTCCTTGATCCGCGCGGGGGTGGTGCAGCCGCTCTAGAGCCGCGCTGCGCCATGCCCCGCGCGGCTTCCACATTTGCCAGCCTCTGTGTGCTGGCCATGCCTTACCTTTTCTGGGCATTGTTCGGGTGGCGCCACTCGCCTCTGGCTGTGGCCATGCGGTGGCGTAAGTGGCAGGTGGCGCGGACACCCTTGTTCGCGTTCAGGCTGTGTCGAGGATCAGGAGAAGGAGGAGGAGGAGGAGGAGGAGGAGGAGGAGGAGGAGGGGCCCCCCGCCGAGGCCGCCCCCGCGCTCCGCGGGGCCCGCCCAGTGCAGGGGCCCGCTCCGGAGGCTCGCGCCCGTGGCCCAGGACGCCCCCCGCCGCCGCCGCCGCCGCCTGGCCCTGCCTCGCGAGGCCCGCGCGTGCCCCGCTGCACGCCGCCATCCGGGGCCGAGCCCCTGGGCCTCACGCTTGCGCTCCTCCTCCTCCTCCTCCTGCTCCTCCTCCTCCTCCTCCTCCTCCTCCGCCTCCTCCTCCTCCTCCTCCTGTGGAGCGGGCTCGGGAGCTCCGGGAGGTAGGATTAATCGGGGGCCCCCAAATGGGGCGGTGAACACGACGTGTGGTGAGTTGGTGGGGATTCGGGGTCACCGCACGGTTTTGGGGCTCGGGTCGTTCTCCGAGGATGTCTCGGGCGACTTGGGCATCCAAGGTCCCCAAACCGTGCGTTGACGGACCGTGTGGTGAGGTCTTGGGGGATTTCGAGGTCACCGAACGGTCTGTCACCGCACCCTTCCGGGACTCCAAGATTGAGTCGGGCATGTCCCTCTACAGGAGGAGCATTCGACAATGCCCAAAAATAATATGAGGACGATCTTTACTACTTTGCATTTTGTGTTTGACTTTCATGTTTTACCAACATCCGCCTGTAAGAGGACACTCCCGACCTAAGGTAGGAGAGGGGTGTGGTGTGAAGGGGTGTGATGCCAATGTGATGTAAAGGGGGGCCTGGCGATGTTGTCAGACTGTTCTTTCGTTGCTTGGCACCGCAGCCCCTTTTTGCCAAACCCCTTTTCCGACCTCCAAGGAGCTGAGGTGGCCAAGCGGCGGCCAAGCACTGGTTTGCCTTAAGGAAAGAAGCGGTTGTTCCCAGCAATTTTCAGCTAAGCAAGGTTACCAGGTCATCTGAATCTTGTATGCCAGGTGTGATCCAGACTCCCTCGGGTGGCCCAGCAATGGCCCCCGCGAGCTGGAAGGGGGGCGAGGTTCGAGGTTCGGCACGAACGAAGTGGGCACGGGAAGAAGGGGTACAATGCCCAACCGCGGATCCTGTCAATCTTGAACAGGACTCGCTGTCCACGCCGCCGCGGCCTGTGTCCATTTGAGACAGAAGGACGCATGCCCAACAGCGGCCGCTGTTGGTTTGGGACAACATGTGTTGTTGGGCATTGTACCCATGCTTTCCGTACCCATTTCGGGCGTCCAAAGAGGTCCTGTCTTCGAGAGGGTTCTTTTGTTATTTCTTTGGCCTTTCGGGGCCTTTTTCAGCTCCCAGTGGCCCTACCCTCAAGGGAGGAAAAATCATCCAGACCGGACAATTGGCATCTGCGAAACGGCTCTGGGCGATTACTAAACAGCCCTGCCCTGTTTGATTCATTATGTGGGTGCGTTTACTACACGGCTTCGCGCTTCCGGATGGTTAGTATCGGGGTGGATTATTTGCCCTCGATCTACCCCCCTTCCTGACCGAATCCCTCGGGTCCCAACCAGTTCAGGCCCCCGGCCGCCTCCAAATCTCTGCCCTCTCTCGGCTCGTGCTGGAGGGGCCACGACTTGCTCCGGATGTCCCTGCGGATCTCGGGATCTGCCTCGATCTTCCTGGACCTGCCCTGCTTTTCGTGTGTCTCCCGTGGCCCGTTTCCCACAAGGCGATGGGCGAGAAGTCGTCAAGCCCTTGGGGGTGCCGTCTCGCTCGCTCGCTCACAGGCTGGAGGCACTCGTGTTCTCTGCCCCTCTTCCGTCTCTTCGCTCGCTCGCTCGCTCATCCGAGGGCCAGCGTCAGAAGGGGAAATAACACACAGATACAAAGAATCGTCGATTCTTCGAAAATATGGGAACATATGGGAAGTGTGGGGGGGAAAACAAAAACCAAGACAATACGGGAAACTATGGGTCATCCTGGAATTTGTGTCCATATACGTTCATGTCCCTGGGCCCCTTTACAGTAGATCCGATGCACGTGCTACAAGAAGAGAGAACAAGCGAAGACGGTCCAAATCCCCAGCTTATCACGTGCGAGAGGGGAGGAGGGAGGAGGTGACACAGACAAGCCCCTTCCTCCTCCTCCTCCTCCTCCTCCTCCTCCTCCTCCTCCTCCTCCTCCTCCTCCGTCTCCTCCGCCTCCAGATCCTGCGCCTCCTATTCCTGCGCCCCCGTCTCCGTCTCCGTCTCCTGTGCCTCCGTCTCCGTTTCCGTCTCGCTCGCTCACGCACTCACAGTGCTCGCCCTAAGCGGTGTCGTGGCGATTCCGTGGACCGTTCTCGTTTTGTTATTCTTGTGCGGCAAAGGCGGAGCTTCATTTCCGTTTTGTTTGTTTGTTCGTTTTTGTTGGGGGGGCAAACGCGACGGGGGCCCTCTGGATGACAAATGTCTGGAAAATCTTTTGGGGAGATCTCCAAACTTGTATTTGGGCATCGCCAACATCTTCGGATAATCTCCAGCCTCTAAACTTCCCGGGTAAAACTCTGGACAATACTTGAGCTGTGCAGATACTTTGGGACATCACCCGAAAATCTCCAGCGTGCAGAATTATTTGTGGGGCATCTGCGGGGAATCACCGGCAAATCTCCAGCGTGCAGAAATCGCTGCAACATTTCCCGAACATCTTTGGCAAATCTCTGGCAAGTCTCCAGCGGAGATTTCTTTGGAGATCTTTGAGGTGCGATGATTTGTTCGAGATTCGCCGGAAGGTGTTTTGGAGATCGAAGATGTTCGGGGATTCGCGGAAAGATGTGTTGGAGATTTCAGGGCGGTGGCGTTTGCCATGATCGACCTAGTCGAACGTTTTGGGAAACGAAGCAAAACGAACACGAAAACGTAAGGCAATGGTCGTGCTTTGCTCACTCATAAACTAGCGACACTTGGGTTCGATGCGCCTCTTCTGTCCCCTCTCCTCTTCCAGATCCTGCGCCTCCTCCTCTTCCTGCGCCCCCCGTCCTCCTCCACCTCCCCCTGCGCCTCCCCCTCCTCCTGCGCCTCCGCGCGCTTCTCCTTGCGCACAAGGGCCGACGCGCCTCGCCTTCTTCGGTGACTGGCAGGGCCCAAGCGGATGCACCCGTCTAGCCATCCGCCAGGCAGAGGCGCGCCCTGCCTGCCCCCGGGGAGCTTCCTCTCGGCGGACGAGCCGGACCACACGTTACAGTGGGGGCGCGTGCCAAGAAACCAGTTGGATTTTGCCAGGGTGCCCTTGGGTTTCTCGGATTCCGATGGGCCCCCAATAAGATCTTGACGATTTTCGGTCGACAAATCTGGGCTTTCACTGGACAGATGGCGGATTTCAGGGTTGGGTTTCCTGCGGAGGTTTCTTGTGGCCGAGCCCCCACTGTATGTGGCGATGGTTTGCCGATTATCTGAGAGCTCAGTTCTTCGATTGCCTCTGGTAGCTATGCGATCGCCGTCAGGCATACCCAATGGTCGGCTGGCTCGCAGTGGGCGCCCCCGAACAATGGGATCTGGTGTTCGTCGTTGAAATGTTTTTCCTAGAATCCGTCCCATTCGCGCGAACCCAATCGCATATCATGTGGAAGAGAGTACCACCCTGTCGAACTAGAACGTCTGGAAATCGACCGGGCGCCAGCGGTAAACCGTCAACCCTGGTTGCGTATTGCCGGTGGACTCGTAGAGCTTCTGCACCAGCCCAGGCACCTCTATAGAATGAATTGCGCTTAATCAGGTCTCTTGAGGCTGTAGAGTGGTCCTTTCGACGCTGCCGCACTGGTTGCTGCATTCGAGAGCTCCATAGCTGCTTTAAATCTCAATGTTTTAAGAAAACCCTTCGCAAGGCAGCAGAGCATTTGCATACTAAGATTAGTTCTTTTGATATCAGCTCGAGTAGCAGACTGAACCCAGTCTCTCGAAGTGGGGGAGTGAAGCTACTGGTCATACTCGCGTGCACAACCAGGCAGAGTTCTGAATTAATTCTGAAGCTGAAGTTTCAGCCAAGCGCTAGTGTATAGCAACAGCGGCTGCACAGCGATATCAGTGCTTCCCAGATAGCTCAAGTAGCATATCGATCTCTGATCTCCCGAGGGACTTGACTATTGCTTTCGAAGCTGCAGAACCACTTGCGACAGTCGAACGCTATTTAGCTGCTCATTCGAATTTGAGCAGAAGGACCGCGCAAAGCAGCAGAACAGCTGCAGACTTAAGTTCATGTTTCGACGCATAATTTCGGCAGCAGGCCGAACTCAGGTCTCTAGAATTGGGCGGGCGAAGCTACTGGGCGCACCTGCGTGTGCCAACAAACAAATCCCTGAAATCATTCGGGAATTCAACATTCCGGACAAAAGCTATTCGATTGAGTAAAATCGGTGGGATACGGATACGAGTTGTTCGAAGATAGCTCGAGAGGTAGGCCGATACCTGGTCTCTCGAGCTTATAGACCAATTCTTTCGGGGTTGTCCAATCCATTCGTGCGCGAGAGCTTTGTACTTGTTCTGAATCTCGGCATCAAGTCCACCAACGGAAAGCACGCCAAAACAACAGTCCCATGGCGAGTCCACCCTATGATTTTGCTCTCTTCAAAATGCACCGATCGATCGATCGGATATTCAGATGGCGAGCAGGAATACAATCAAAGTTGCCTGGAATAGTACTCGGGGCCAGACGAATAGCCAACCATCCTGCACATTATCTTCCAACAGGTCAAATGTTCGACATTTGTCCGTCGATGCGTTTCGGCCCAGCTAGCCCGCCCGTGTACGTGTATTTCTCTCAGCTTCCGCTGCTTCGCTCTCTGGGAAGCTCTGCGACAGCACCCCTCGACGAGCACGGCCGCTGTGAAGCTGGCATTTCTGCAGCCGCGAGCACGCATCGGCCCGCTCATCCTGTGGAGGTGCTGCTTCCCCTGCGGAGTGCAGCAGCCTACTCGTGGGGCGTCGCGGCCGTCCCCGTCCGCTCCTCCTGCTCGTCTAGGAGGGACACACAGAGCCCCCCCCCCCACCTGGGCTCGAAGGCCGGGCAACCGAGTGGGACCCCGGGGGGGCGGTGGAGACGCACGCTGTCCAGCGCCTGCTGGCATGGTCCTTGCATCAAATCCCCGCACCGGACTCTTTGCCCCTCCCCCCTCCCAGTCAGAGGAGCACGAGGTCATGATAATGGTGCGCTCCAAGGTGGCCAAGTTCTCCAGCCTTCCCAGCACTGTCCATGGGCCTATTTTTCCACCACCACCACCATAAGTTGGCAGGGGGAAGGAGGTGGAGGAGGAGGCGGAGGAGGAGGAGAAGGAAGAGGAGAAAGAGGACCCCCTCCTCCTCCTCCTCCTCCTCCTCCTCCTCCTCCTCCTCCTCCTCCTCCTCCGCCTCCTACTTGTGGTGGTGGTGGTGGAAAACAGGCCTCCTAGATGGGGTCCGAAGAGATGCCCCCCCCCCCGCGCGAGAGGACGAGCCGCCGCCCCGCGGCGGCGGTTCGCCCCGCGCGCCGGCGGCGGCCCACGGCGGCGGCGGGGCCCGCGGGGGCGCGGCGCCGGCCGCCGAGGAGGGCGCCGCCCCTCCCGGGGTGTCAGAGGCGGCGGCGACGATGGGGGCGAATAGCCCTGGGGTGGGGAAGTACACGTGTTCGCCCAGGAGTCTCGCCGAAGGCATGCATTATCGGCGCTCTTGGATACATGTGTTGCTCTCCCCTGGGCTGTTCGCCCCTAGCGTCGCCCCCGGCAGAGGCGGGAGGAGGACGCACGCACACGTGAGCCCACGCTGGTTTCGAGTTGTGCGTGGCGACGCCTAGGGCTCTATCTTTCTGCGGCGCCGGCCTCGGGGGCGGCCGAGACGGCCCAGGGTGCCTCCAGGAGGGAGCCCATACGGCCCCAAGGGGCCCCATGACGGCCCTCGAGGCCTCCCACGTTGGTCCAGGAAGGATGTGCGCGAGTATGAGTCCACCTTGGCTTCGAAATCACGCATTGCGCGAACCCAGACCCCTTCGCGTTCTCCCCCTCCCCCTCCTCCTCCTCCTCCTCCTCCTCCTCCTCCTCCGCCTCCGCCTCCGCCTCCGCCTCGGCCTCCGCCTCCGCCTCCGCCTCCGCCTCCTCCGCCACCGCCTCCGCCTCTTCCTCCTCCTCCTCCTCCTCCTCCTCCTTCTCGGGGGTCATGGCCGAAATAATGACGCACGCATGCACGAGTCCACTCTGGTTTCAACGGGCCGAGGATCGCGGTTTTCGTACGTTTTCGTCGGCCCTCGGCGGTTTTCCAGCCTCGGGATGCGCTCAAGCAGCCGCGCCTCGCCGAGGGCGTTCCCGGGGTGCCCAGATCGTCCAGCACGGCCCCCGGAGAGCGGAGTGATGGCCCGGAAGAGCGGGGGGGGCAACGTAGGGGGGGGGACATGGTCGGGGGATCGCGCCGACCTCTACCGCCCATGCGGCATCGCGCGAATGCTCGAATCGGGAGGCTGGTCTCGCGAACTGGGGGGGCGTATTCATGTACGTGGTTGGGCGCCTACAGTCCACCCGCAGAGTGAGGATGGGCAGCCTGCCCAAGGGCCCCCTTGCATCCTTGCCCTCCGGCCGTCGGCCCATCCTCAGCGGCTTGCGCTGGCCAGCCTCGATCGAATAACGTTCACGTGGCCCGCCAAGGCCCTTGCACCCTTACCGCGCATCCTTCTGCTACGGGGTCCGTTCTCAGTCCGTCGGGGGGCGGGTTTTTTTACCCGTATCTGGGATCACGCTCTGGGGCGTGACAGCGAGGCGATTGCGAATAGTGTTGAGTGCCGATTTTTTTCGGTACGCTGGCGAACCCAACATCGTGAAACGGTCCTCTATGCTGCCTAAAAAAAAAACCTTCTGCTACGGGCCGACCGTACGTCCTTTGTGGGCGCCCCAGGGGTGGGGGCGCCGGCGACGACCACCGCCACGACGCGCGGCGGCTCCCGGCGGTGCAGACAGGGGGTTCTGATGGATGGGGATGCCGACATGTCTAGACGCCGCGCGCAACCCCACCAGCTACAGCCACCCCTCGGCGATCCGGAGTCTTCCGTGGAGCGCCTGCACGTCGCCGTCGTCCTCCTCGACTACGCGGCGGTGGTCATCGGGTACAAGGATTCTTCGCCATTTTGGCGCTGCACGTGGACCTGGTGCACTTCCCGGTCCTCCTCACCTGCTGAGCGTTGCGCAGTTCGCCTGTGAGCGCGCGGCCTAATTTAGATCGTGGCATGCTGCTTGCGACGTTCTGACGGCGTGCGGCTGAAAACCACCAGCCCATCCAGAAACGATGCCCAGCCGAATTGCCCTGGTCAAGGGTACGGAGGATCATGCAGGCCCCATCCAGACCCGGGGGGACGGGGTCACGGCACCCTCCTGTATAGCACGCCGTGCAGTTCACTCCCACCCGCCCTCCAAATCTCACACGAACCTCAGCACGTCGAGCGTTCGTCTTTGGATGGGCAGCCACTGGGAACTAAACACCACCCCGTGTGCGCGATGCTGGGGCGGGGTGCGCCACGCGCGCCGGGCGCGCCACGCGTGCCATGTGCGCCACCCCTGGGACCACAACGTGCCGGGCATGCCTGGCGCGCCAGAGGCGCCACGTGTTCCACAAACGCCAGGTGTGCCGCATACTTCGGCCGGGCCAGGTGCGGCACTTTCGGATCACGTGCAGAGATTGTCAGGTGTGCCTGCGCACGTGACAACACACATCGGGAAACATGTCGCCCACCACTATCCTTGTCGAGCCGAACTAATGCCCATCATTGTGTCTGGTGGGCCTGCTCACAGCTGGCCATGCGCCGCCATCCCCGCCGCCCCTGTCAAACACCACTTGACAGTGAACGCGGGGTGGCCGCGCATGATCCAGATTGAGCCGCGAGGTGCGTTGTGTATTGTTGTTTTGACAGGGATGGTGGCCCTGCACACGTCAGGCAATATGCTGGCACCCCCGCCGCCCCTGTCAACAAAACAAAACAACGTGCTCTCGGGCCTAGCGAACAGGATTCAAGACTTTGCCCCAACGTATGCTTGGTATTGTTTTGTTGACAGGGATGGTGAGGGGTGCCGCCTCGCGTTCGTTGCGCATGCTCCGGCTTTGGAGGCATACCGTGTTTTGTATTGTTTTTTGTAGAAGGATGGTGGAAAGGGGGGGGGCATAGGGACAGCATTGTTTCTTGTTGACTGCCGGTCGCCTGTGGGAGGGGTGTATTTACACAGGGAACAGTGATACACCCGTCCCCGAAGGGGAAGAGGGACGATGGAAGAGGACACACCCTCAACCATTCAAGCCCGGAAGAGCTGGTGGGAGGACTTCCCGCCGTACGAAGCTCGAGGTTTCCTGGGGCATTCGTCGACTCTTGTTCGGTTTTCCAGCCACTGGGTGCTCTCCTGCAGCTGCCCTTCGCCGAAGGGCGTTCAGGGGTGCCCAGACCGTCTCGAACGGCCGCCGTAGAGACGAGGTATTATCCGAGACTGGTGATGTATACCTGCAGCTTTGATCACCAGGACGATTTCCGAACACCAGGAGATCATCGAAACTGGATGATTTTCACTTGTCGGGCCCTGGGAGGCGATACTCGTTCGGCTGTTCGCAAGCTTGATTGGCAGACGATGTTACGATACTTTTCGGGGTGGTCGACATTTTTTTGGGGATGTGGTCCTCAAGTACGATGGGAACAACATGACCCGAGGGCAACGTCAATGGGGGGCTGGGCCCAGAGGTGGATGCGGCAGCGTCGAGCGTGGAGCGCTGTCCACCACGTCGTGCCCGCAAGCCGCGAGCTCCAGCAAGGCAGACCACAACAGGCTGCCTTACAGGTCAAAGGTGCGGCGGGGTCGGCCTGCGTGCTGCACCGCGCCACCACGACTCGCACGAGGCTCGCTGGCACTGTCCATGCCCCTTTCTTGCAGACCCCCCAGTGTGCTGAGTTTGCGGGGGTCGCTCGCGGAGGCATGGGGGTCGAGGGCCGCTCCATTTTTATGTCCGAATGCACCAATGTTGCCAGTCTCTGCCCTAGCCCGTGCAGCGCTCAGCTTAGCTATAAGAAACCCACTGCTGGGCTGATGATGATGTTCGGGATGGGGCGGAGGTGGGAGGCACTTCGGTCGTGAAGGTCAAAGCTCACCGACCCTCGGCGGCTCCAAGACGGAGTCCTGGCGAATGTGGTCCTGAGGATATTCGGGGCACGTTGGAGGGGGTAGGCTCAGGGGGGGAGTTCCGCGATGTTTGCGAGAGTGTTCGGAAGTTTCCAGCCTGGGCTCGCTGTGGTTTCCATCAGGTGCGCCTCGTCCAGGGCTCTCGGGGGATGCTGGAATCGTCCTGAACGGCGGCCATCGAGTCGAGATAGGGCCTGAGTGCCAGACGACGAGTATCACTGGAAGGATAGGCTCAGGGGGGATGTATCGACCCCCGATCGCCCATGGATCGCCGATAATACGGGCGCGACAGCCCATTCCCGCCAAGGAATGCACAATTTCGTTATCGAGTGCCTGTCGCCTATCTGTCGGCGATGTATCGCAGACTCCTGCTCGACTTTTTTCACCCGACTAAGCCCCCCGCGATCGTTGCCCTCGAGGCCCTGATGATAGAGAGGGGATCCGACGCCCAACCTTCACTGCTGGAGGCCACTCGATCTCCGGGCCCCTTCTCTCAGGGCCGCACCTTTGGACCGCGGAGGCCCAGACTTCCCTGGCGCCTGCCCGATAGTCACCGCGGGGGGGGGGGGGTCGGCAGTCTTCGGCCTCTGGGGGCCCTCGCCCGGCCCCAGGGCCGTCGACAACGCGACTCGGGATGCACCGCCGGTCCAGGGAAGGGGCCGAGCAATCTGAGGGTCCGCGCTGTGAGCAAGATTGCGACGTCAGTCGGACGAGGCGTGGTCGAGGAGAAGTCCGTTCCAGAGCGTTTTGGAATGCTCTCAGAGGGTTCCGGAACGCTCTGAGAAGGCCGCGGCTCCCGAGACATCCTCCAGATCCGCAGATCCGCCGGATCTCAGAGATTCTCGAATTCACCTGACCCAATGTTATCCTCGTCCTGGCTTCGTCTTAGTCAGAGTTTTTTTGGTTGACCCAAAAAGGGGTCCAGCGACAAGGGGGTCGTGCAATAGATTTGGTACAATAGATATTTGCGGTTGCAGTAGTTGTGGAGCGTGCAATACATTCTGGTGCGCAAAAGTAATGCTGTGTGTTTTGCGTTCAACGCGTTAGTTGCAATACGATGCAATACATCTTCTCGGCGCAATGCATGTGCAACACTGCTGCCCAAAACCTCTTGCACCACCTCCTTTCAGCTGGACCCCCTTTTGAATCGACCGAATTCTGGGGACGACGACGACCTTTGAGCTGACGGCCACGAAGACTTCGACGACGACGACGACGACGACGACGACTTTTCGTCCGGGGAACCCCAGGGCCCGCCCCACGCGCGCGAACTAGAAATATTGTTGAGCAGTTACCGGAGATCTTAGCACGCCTCTGGCCCGTTGGGCCGGCGAATTCTGGGGACGACGACGACCTTTGAGCTGACGGCCACGAAGACCTCGACGACGACGACGACGACGACCACGGACCAGATCACGGCCACCTTCCAGGCAGATGGGGTGGGGACTGTGATTCCCGCTCACTCCCCGTGCCCTTTCCCCGCTCTATCTCTCACGCCCGCCTTGTCGCTGCCGTTTTGTTTCGAACTAGGGCCCTTGGCCTTAGAGCTACGCAGAGAGTTTCGCCGCGCGATTCCTCGACAAACGATATCAGCGATATCCATATATCACAGTGGTAGCTTGGAGCGAGGCTCGCTATCCCGGCCCGCGGGGCCGTATACCCAAGACGACGTCCGCGACGTCGCACTCCATACTGGAATCGAGGCCCAGCGGCCTCCTCGCGCTGTTGCTCAGCGCCTACGCCTACGCCAGCGTCAGCGACGCCAGCATCTACGCCAGCGTCAGCGACGCCAGCATCTACGCCAGCGTCAGCGACGCCAGCATATACGCCAGCGTCAGCGACGCCAGCACCAACGCCAGCGTCAGCGACGCCAGCGACTACGCCTACTACGCCTACATCCCTGCCAGCTCCAACGCCAGCGTCAGCGACGCCAGCAACCCCATCTTCTTTCCCACCCTCAGCAGCGACGACAGCTACTTCTCCTACGCCTGTGTCAGCGACGCGGCATACTTCCTCTACGACGGTGTCAGCGACGCCACACACTTCCTCTACGACGGTGTCAGCGACGCCACATACTTCTCCTACTACGACGGTGTCAGCGACGCCACATACTTCTCCTACGACGGTGTCAGCGACGCCACATACTTCTTCTACGACGGTGTCAGCGACGCCACATATTTCACCTACGACGGTGTCAAGATGACGGAGTTCACACACAACCAGTCAGTGATACCAAGCTGGAATGGAGATCCAGCGAAATGGCGAGATTACAAACAGGAGGTAAAATTGTGGAAGCTCAGTGAGAATTTGGAAGTGACACAAAGTTTGGCATCGAAGTTAGTCCTGCGTTTTTCGGGTACAGCCAGGTCGGCCGCTCTCAATATGACGGAGCAGGAACTCCACCCGCCGCCGGACGACGGCATCGAGGATGCGAACGAGAAGAAGCGCGATCGCAACCAGAAGGGCATCGAGAACGTGCTAATGCACCTCGAGGCAAACGTAGGCCAGCAGAAGCCGGTGCAGAAGGGAGAGACGCTAGAAAAGTTCTTCGAGTCGACTCAGCACCATCGCCGCCGTGGAGAACGCATGACGGATTGGCTCGTGTGATTCGAGGCGGGACTACAGCAACTACGTGAGAACGAGGTTGACCTCGCTACGCTTGACGACGTGGCCGGCTGGTTCCTGCTACGCAAGGCTGGGCTCACGGCCGAGCGCCGCGAGCGCGTCGTGGGCAACTTGCCGGACGAGCGCTACTCATTTCAGCGCATCAGGGGCCTGCTGGTGCGCGTGTTCCCCGATATCCACACATCCGAACGACGCGCAAGCTTGCCGTCACGATCGTGGCCGCAGCGATCAAACAGTAGTTGGCAGCGCTCACCGCCAAGCCGAGCACGTTCAGCCAACATCGCTGACGAGCCAGAAGACGAGCATGAGGACTCGGAGGACGGCGACGACAACGACACGGAGGCAGACGTCCAGGACATCGTGCGCCAGGAGCTCGAGGCCTTCAGCGCCGAGCTGGAGCAGTCCAATTACGACCTCGGCGAGGTGTTCGATCGGGACGACTCTGCCAAGGTGGAGGCTGCCGCGGCGGAGCTCGCCGCGATTCCCGAGGCCATGGCGACCATGCGGTCGGCCCGGGAGGCTATCAAGGGCCGCGGGAAGGCTTCGCCCAAGCGCCGACCCGCGGGCAAGCTACAAGGCCGCGTGGACCAGCGCAAGAAGAACTCCAAGTGCTGGGACTGCGGCGAGGCGGGGCACTGGACCGGTGACAAGGAGTGCCCGACACCAGGCGCTCGAAAGTTCGCCCCAAATTCTAAGCAAAAGGGCGGAGGACGAGGCGGCGGAGGTCGCTCGCACCGCCAGGCCAACATCACCGAGCAGGTCCACGACCAGAACCACGTGGAGTTCGGTGGCGAAGAAGTGATTCTTCATCCAGAAGGTCCGATTACGCCGCCCCCCGAGACTCTGGTCTCCGAGCGCATGGTGCCAGATTTGCCCACCATAAACACCACCAACGCTGGCGAGAAGCCCAACGACGACGGCGTCGGCGTGATCGACACTGCCTGTCTCTTCTGCTTTGGCGGGCTCAGCTGGTACAAGCAGTACAAGGAGAAGCTCACCAAGATGGGTCTGGCCGACCAGATCCTGGAGGAGCCAGAGAACGAAGTCTACAGGTTCGGGAATGGCGGCACGCTCCCGAGCAAGCTGCGCGTCACAGCCCCACTCGTCCTGTGTGGACGCGCTGGTCGCATAATATTCAGCGTCGTGGACAGCCCCACGCTTGGCCTGCTTATCGGCCGGGACTTCATTCAGCCGAGCAAGATCGACATCTCGCTCTGGCGGGAACAGATCCGCATTGGGAACCATTCCCAGAAGCTCATCACGAGCAGCGCAGGACATCCCGCGATCGACCTCCACCCGGAGGACTGGCTCGCCATCAAGGGTGCGGGCCACGAGTTTGGACCGAAGGCTGTTAGTACTAAGAGCATCGCCAAGCGGCCAGCCCCGAAGCCCACAGTCAACCTCACTACGAAGGCGAGCAACTTGCTCGAGAATATCACGAGACTCATTCCCAAGAAGGAGCTCAATGTACCGAGACGACTTCAACAGCGACGCGGCGGCAGGTCAAGGCTCATGGCCGCCGTGAGCTCTGCGTTGGTCTGCTGTTCGACGGCGGTCGCGCCGCCGACGTTTGCTCCAACATTGATTTCGGCTACTACCTGCATCGCCGAGCCCCTCGACGATTGCGTGGCCTGCGGCGCCAAGTCCTATACAGACTGTTGCCACCTCGGGTTCTGCTCCGAGTGCGTTTTCGGCAACTCGGCCACGCTGGACATCGAGAACGACAACGACCCGAAGGAGGTCAACATCGTGGAGGAGGAGCAGATGAAGGTACGGCGGCTCAAGAAAGGGACAAGGCTGCAGCTGACCGCCGGCAAGCGGTCGGCCATCGTCACCAACAAGAGCGGCGTTAAGCCGCACACAGTCAGCCAGGCGCTCAAGGCTGACCTGGCCAAGTCAACTACGAGCTCGAGCGGAATCTCGAGCAACGCCACCATCCTCTACGAGTGGTGCTGCAACCCCGACAGCAAGCTCAGTGCGAAGTGGATTGAGAGTGGAGGAGCTGCTGTACGTTGCGGTCTTCCTGGATACGACCTCTCTCGGAAGCCCGTCGTCGAGAAGCTCGAGGACAAGATTCGGAAGAACCTGCGGAAGGGCCAGAGTGCACGGGCCCATGCCGAATTTCCATGCACGCCATGGACCACGTTGCAGCGCATCATCCTGAAGATCGACCCCCGCAAGGCTGAGAAGCTGGAAAAGGACCGGAAGTATTCCGCCAGGATGATTGACCTTTTCCTGACGTCAATGAGCCGCCTGCGGAAGGAGTTTGGCAGCCAGCTCGCGGTCTCCTTCGAGTGGCCGCGCTACTGCGACGGCTGGGATCAGAGGAAGAACTACACCGCGAAGAAGCTGAAGGATCAGCTCCCGCGCATCATCGACTTCGATGGCTGCGCTTACGGCCTTCAGACCAGGAACGGGGACGCGATCAAGAAGCCGTGGAGGATTATCACCGACCACTACGGGATCGACAACTCGCTGCACAAGCTTTGCGACGGCCTACACAAACACGTCGAGGCCCGTGGCAAGCTCGCCAAGGACAGCGAGAACTACACCGATAAGCTCGTCGCCATGCTGGTCAAGCAGCTTCGCAAGACGAACGTGACCGAGCACCGCGAGGCAAACCCCGCGGAACCAACGAGACGGAGAGCCGCGAGGAGGACAGTGCCTGCCCCGGCAGCCCCCGCAGAGCCAGCCTTGACGGCAGCGGAGGAGCGGACGCTCAAGTCCGCCATACTGCAGCTCCACGTCAACACGGGGCACCCTGCCAACGACGCGCTGGCCCGGGCCATCCGAGTGACGGGTGGATCCCAAAGAGCGGTCGAGATGGCACTCAACCTGCACTGCGAAGTCTGCGCCGCCCATCGGCGACCCCTACCTCATCTACCTGGGAGAATCAAGCTAGATAGGGACTTCAATGATTCCATTGGAGTGGACTTGTTCACTCTCGCCGACTACGCCGGCAATCAGTTGGTTTTTCTCAATGTGGTCGACCTCGCTTCTGGATTTACATTATGTGGTACAGTTTCTTCAAGACACCCCTCGGTTGTATTCGCGAGGCTTTTGCAGATTTGGATTACACCGTTTGGGGCACCACAACGGGTACTTTTCGATGGAGGAGGCGAGTTTGAGAGGGAGTTCTCAAAGGAACTCGAGGACATGGGCTGTCGCCTTATGACTACTGCCGCGGCTACGCCGCAACAGAACGCCACCGTGGAAAGGCACGGCGGCATGTGGAAGGTCCACGCCAGGAAGCTGATCGACCAGTTCAGCATCAGGTTCGATCAGCCCGCGAACGCCCACAAGATCCAGTGGCTGCTCGCCGCTGTCTGCTGGGCTATGAATAGCTCAATCAATGCCAGTGGGTATTCACCGGCACAGTGGGTACTCGGACGTGGACTTCAACTACCCTATTGCCTGCTGGATAGCGCTGGGAGACTCTCGCTACACGAGAGAGTGGTCTCTGACAAGTCCTTCTCTGAGAGGGTTGCCCTCATGAAGGCCGCCCAGACGTCAATCCAGCATCTGCGTTTCAACCAGTCCCTATCACGGGCCTTACTCGCACGATCGCGTGCGGATGGAGCTCAGCACGCGTCGGACATCTATCAAACGGGGGGCCAGATATACTACTGGAGGGGGAACGGCAAGCCTAAGCGCGAATGGGCTTTGCAGTGGCATGGACCCGGCATCATCATTGGCTTCGAGGGCACCTCGAACGTATGGGTCAGCCATCGTTCCACCACCGTCAAGGTCAACCGAGGACATTTACGCCGCGCTACTGCCTCAGAGCTCGTGCCCTGGGGACAGGTACTCAACGCCATGAACGGCAATCAGCCACCACCACCGCCAGGACAACCACTAGCTGACCAGCCCCCACCTCCTGACGGACCACCGCCACCGGGACCAGGAGGAGGGGACGAAGGATCACCACATGAAGGAGGAGACTGCGGTGGAGGCGGATTACCACCATCAGATCAAGGAGGAGATGGAGATACATTCATCGACCTCACGGGCGAAACGCCGAAGAAACGCCCGCGAGTGGACAACGCTCCGCCAGCACTACCACCTCCGCCACCGGCCATCAAGCAGCACAACTTCGGCAACATCGAAGATACCCCACACAATCGCCGCGCCCACGCTACTCTTGAGTGGATTCGCCGACGGCAAGGAGATGGAGAATATACGACCAGTGGGGGCGCCGCAGGCAGCGGTTCAGCACCAGCACCTTCGGGAGGAGATCTTCTGCCAGCGCCTCCAGCGCCTGTTGCTGACTCAGCTGCTGCCGCTGACCCCGCTCATGACCCTGCTGCTGCCGCTGACCCCGCTCATGACCCTGCTCATGCCCAAATACAAGCCCAAGAAGACCCAGATCACGCTGAAGATCCAGCTCCAGAACCCATCGTGCCACCAGAAGTACATGACGAACAGCCTGAAGAGCGTGATGGAACACGACTCCCAACACCAGGAGCTCGACGCACAGAAGCTGATGGACATTCATCGGATGCCGACAGCTCCGGATCCGAAGGTCTACGCGACTGGAGCAAGGCCGCGGAGGAGGAAGTTCGCAAAGAAGCCTTTGCCCGCAGACCACAACATCCTGAAGGACAACGCGGCAACAAGGCTCAGCGCCAAGCTCAACAAGAGGACGCACCTCGCGCCCTCGAACGTGACAGGCACGATCAAACAGACGACCGCAGCAAAGCCATTAAGCGCAAGGAATTCTTGGAGAGTCTCAAGGACGACCTACCCAAGTGCTTCAAGAGGCCGAAAGACACACTCAGGACCGACCTCTACATGGACAACTATTTTGAGATCAACGACGACGGTTCGCATTCGACCATCCGACTCCTGGAGGTGATGCTCACCGGAAAGGCCGCTGCTAAGGAGATCAGGTACGACAAGCTCTCCGCCAAGGACAAGAAGCTCATGGACATGGCCATGAAGGTTGAGTGGCCCAAGTGGACCGAGCTCGGGGCCTACAAGAAGCTACCGCCCAAGGAGTTGAAGGAGATCTTCCAGCGACACCCTGGAATACGACCAGTTGGTACCCGCTGGGTGCTCACGCAGAAGGCCGCCAACCTCATGAAGGCCCGCCTTGTCGTCCAGGGCTGTCAAGATGACAAGTCCCAGATCCGTGCGGACGCGCCGACCGGGTCAAGGGACGCGCTTTACCTCACGCTTGCTGCCGCCGCCCAGCTTGGCTGGGACCTCACGTCGTGCGACGCGATGACGGCTTACCTGCAGTCGGGCAACATCGAGAGGCTGCTATTGCTGCGCATGCCAGCCAAGAACCCGCCGCCAGGTACTTCGCCCGGCGAGATCGTGATGGCGACTGGCGCCATCTATGGTACCCGGGATGCCGGACGCCAGTGGTACCTCTACGCCCAAAAGGTGTTCCAGGAGCACGGCCTCATCGAGAGCAAGCTCGAGAAGGGCCTTTACTACTTCTACGACGACAAAGGGCTCGCTGCTATGATCCACTCCCATGTGGATGATTTCCTCATCGCCCAGCGCGGAAGCTCCAGCGAGTGGAAGCGAGTCATTAGCTCCTTGCAGAAAAGGCTGCACCTCAAGAAGGTAGAGGGTATCATCAAGTACTGCGGCCGGACAATCAACAAGACCAACGAGGAGTTCCGCATTACCCAGGCGACGGCCGCCGCCCAGGTGGATTTCATCGAACTCAACGCCCAACGCGGACGATCACCAGAGGATCGTCTTACCACCTCGGAGGTCTCAGGATATCGCCACACACTCGGCCAACTGCTTTGGCTCGCAGTACAGACGCGAGTGGACATCGCCTGCCCGGTGAGCCTTGCGGCTCGCCGCACCAACACCGCCACCGTGGCCGACGCCAAGACGCTGAACAAGACCGTCGCTTACGTGCACGGGTCCGCCGATTTCGCCATAGTCATCAAGCGCAACATCATCGACCTGCGCACTTGCACCATCGTCTGTTTCAGCGACGCGGCCTTCGCCAATGTGGACGGGGTGAAGAGCCAGTGGGGCATGGCGATCGGGCTAACCCACAAGCCACGGGACGTCGTGGCTGGACGATATGACTTGTGCCTGCCTGTGGCCTGGCATTCGGGCACGGTCAAGCGATCCGTGAAGTCGACGCTGGCCGCCGAGGGCTACGCCACTCTGGAGGGCGCCGAGTCGAGCACGTGGTTCGGCCAGCTACTTACGGAGGCCTACAACCCGAAGAAGACGCTCAAGCAGATCGACGACCTCAGCACCAAACGATCCGGGGAGATCTATAGCGACAGCGACGGCCTGGTGACGCACATCAAGTCTGTTGTGGGTCAATCCACGGACAAGCGGTTCCGCATCGTGGCATCAATGATCAAGGAGACGGTGCACCCCAACAGCCAGCTGAAGCTCTCGTGGATACCTACGTGGAGTATGGTCGCCGACGCGCTCACCAAGATCATGGAGACCGGAGTGCTCCTCGCTTTCTTCGGGGCCAAGAAGTACAATTTTGGCACTAGTGTGTGTGAATCCCCCTACTTTCCTCCTATCTTGCTCATGTCCATCGCCCCTTTCGGCTCGGATGCAGGTACTCGTACTCAGAGGGTGAAGAGGACAACTTCCATCATCCTCATCACGTCTACCTACGGACACTTTGGGGGTGGGTTCGGTCCTTCGGTCCCCCTCCCCCTAACACAGGTTATCAGCCTTCTCTGTTCAAAACGCAATCGCTCCAACTTCCGCGCTTCCTGAGCCCCCCACTCAGTCGCGATGGAGGGCGGTGCGCCTCTCGGCCCCGCGCCTCTTCGCGACGGCGTGGCGGACCCCGTGGCGCGCAACTTGGAGCAGGAGATTGAAGTTTTGATGGACGTGCATGGCATCCCGCGAGCTGATCGTGTGGCCATTTCTCCAGGTACTGAGGGTCTTGACGCTGGACAAGGACACGCTCCTGGTACTCCTCAGTTCCAGGCCCCTTCCTCGTCGTCAGTCGTTCATCCCGTCGCGTCGCCCGTCGTGTCGGATGCAGCGGGAGACCGCAGCTCGGGTGCTGCGCAGCATCTCTTTCAGAGCGCTGAGGTCCTCGTGCCACGGAATGATCCGCCCAGAAATGCTGTCAGAGCGAGACACCCTGTGGCTCCTGGAGTTCCTCAGCTCCAGACTCCTCAACCTCCTCAAAATCTGACCCCGACTTTTCGGGCCCCTGCTGGGGGGGCCCACTCGGAGGCTCTTTCGCCTCCACAGGGAAGTCCCGTGCAGAGAGGCTCTGGAGGATCTCGCCGCTGGGGCGGGAGTCACGCGAACGCCGGCGCGCCAGGACGGAACCCAGTCACCCGTGCCGTGACGCCAGTCCGAGAGCACATCCGCGCCCTCGAGTTTCGTGCTCAGACCCGCGACGGCGCAGCCTTCGCCGGTCGTCAAGTCACTGTTTCTCGTTCTCGCGCAGCTTCGCCTCGTGACAGACGTGGCCCCGAACAGTTCCAGATTGCAGCCCAGGATTTGCACAGCCGCAGTCCCTCCCAGAGGGCACGAAGACGCGCTGTCAGCTCACCTGTGGCTGCGCCTGCCGCCGTCCCCCTAACAGATATGGCTGAGCTAAGAGACCAGGTACAGACGTATGTGGAGCATCAGACTGCTCTCGTGCACCAGGCAACCGCCACTGAGACTGCGATCTTGCGATCGGATCTCGCTAAAGGTTTGCAGGAAGTCGACGCTAGGTTGTACGAGGATCGTCACGTCATGTGTCAACTCGTTTCGAAGGTCGATGCTGTTGCCGCTCAGCGTGGCCAAGACCACTCCGAGCTTGCCGCTGTGCACTCCGAGTTCTCTCATTTGGAAGCACGTTTTATCCATATGCGTGACCACAATGATACTCGCGCCAAGTTTCTCCACGATGAACTCCAAGCAGTTGCTGCCGCCAGCGCCGGCGCGGCTCCCTCAGCTCTCCAGGGCCAGATTATTGAGCTTCGTGACGCCACGATGTCCGCTACATCTGATCTTCGTGCTGAGACCCAACAAATCCAACAAGATCTCTACGGCAAACTCTGTCAAGCCGAAAATGCTGTCAACCAGCGTTTCTCTGATTCCCAAGTTGATTCGATCCCAAAGCTCACCGCCAGAGTCCTGACTCTCGAAGAGGCCGTGACTGAGCTGCGCGTTGTAAGGGCCCAGACTGGCCAGCTGGTGCCCCCTTCTTCGGTTGACGACCCCGCCGTACTGGCAGCCGTACAACGGACCGTGCGTGCGGAGGCGGACCACGTGCAAAGGCAGTTACACGAGCTTCGCTCTGAGAGGGATGCTGGAAAGGCACGGGTATCTGAAGTGCAGACCCGCCTGGCGGATACGCAGCAGGAGCTGTCGCGCGTAAAGGCCGACATGGATCAGCTACGTTCTCTTCTTACAGACCTTTCCCAGTCTACTCAACGACAGTATTCCGTGCTTACAGACAAGACCCGCGAGGTCCAGAGGAATGTTGATGGTTTCTCAGGCTGCATCGAACAGTTGCAACGTGACAACATCACTCTCGAAGACCAATTCAAGGCCCACGTAGCTGATGCTACACAGCACACACCTGTACCACCACAAGCCCCGACCTCCAGACGCACTTCTCCCGGCGCCCCTGCCTCGAACGCGGGGGGTGTGCAGGGGGAAACCCCAGCCGCTGGCTACCAGCCACAGGCCCGACGTGTGTCACCGTCAGCTGCCAGCAGGAACGCGGCCCCGGCCGCTTCCGCAGCACCTGCACAGGAGGCAAACTTCGACGCTGCAAGCTTTCGCACGCACTCACCAGTGCCCAACGTCCTTGGTGCTACTGTCATGCAGTCTCAATACACCATCGGAGGGAGCCCTGTTGCTACCATCACACCGGTGAAGGAGAGCGAGCGTGTGCGTGTTCCAGGTCTTCCCAGAATCGGACATGTTCTTGAGTGGCAGCACGCAGTCCGCAAGGCCTTCTGCAGTGCCTCTGGGCGTCCAGATGCTGCATACAAGTTCTTCTGTGTTGCAGAACAGCCCGGTGTGACACTGGAAGATCTACAGGACAGCGGTGATTTCGCAAGTTTGGATCTGAAGTTTGCGGAAGCTTTACAAGCGATTCTCAGCAGCGAATTGAAACTGGATATCAAATTGCTGGAGAACACAGAGCACAAGCGCGGTCGCATGATAAAGGGACGTCAGATCTACTGGAAGATTTTGCGTTATTACGATGTGACCGACGCCGACGATACGATTCATGATTTCGAAAGGATCAACACTCTACGTATGCATGGAGATGACCTCAAAAGGTTCGTGACGGAGTGGGACCAACTGCTCCTGGAGCTCCGGGAGCTTCCTCCGCCGAACATTATGGAGTCACTGTTTCGTACACAGATTGAGTTGCATCCTTGGATGAAGGACGACATGAACACGTACAACAAAGCTCCTAAAGGGGCACCAGAGCGCTGTTACACTTGGCTCCACCACCGAGTCACAGCTGTTCTTGAGCTACACCGAACGCGGCGCAACCAGTACCACCTGAGGACAGGCAACAGGGACACCGCAGCCATCGTCTCTCCGAAGACTGGCTTCTGCGTGCCCTTCAGCAAGGGCAAATGCCCCAAGGGAAACGCGTGCAAGCTCCTGCACATGGTGGACTCCCGCAGCCGCCCTGACACTGGCGCCCCTCACAGCGAGAACTCTCGCCAGCCCCAGCGTTCTGCCCAGCCACCCGGCTCGCAGCAGCCTCACGGCGGCGCCGCGCGTTTTTGCCACAAATTCGCCAAAACTGGTGCCTGTTCGTACGGCGACCGCTGCCGCTACCCCCACGTGCCCGCCTGCAGCTACTTCCAGGCAGGCCACTGCGCCAAGGGCGACGCGTGCACCTACGCACACCTGGCAGCCAACGCTGCGACTCCGCCACAGAGCACCAGCCGCCCGCGGAGTCAGGACAGCCGTGGCCGCCCCCCTCGCGTGGACCGAAATCTGGTCGAAACCACCGTTCGTCCAGGAGTCCGGGGGGATCTCAGCAGCCTCCTCGTGACGCCTCCCAATCTCAGACCTGGGATAACTGGCGATCTCGGCCCGCTCCCAACCAAGACGGGTATGAGAGTCAGGAAGGCACGCTCCACGACGACTCCCAGCGCGGACGTCGACCTTCTCGCGACTCAGACCGTACCAGCCAGCGGAGCAGCACGAGCACGAGGGCCCGGTCACCTGCCGCTCCCTGGAACCGAGTGTACGTCATACGCTCCAAACACGGCGCCCTGACCGGCACCCGCGCCGGCTCCCAGGCCGGCCCCGAGCGTAACCCCCAGCCCGGCTCGCCGCCCGGCGCCCTGACCGGCGCCTTTGCCGGCTCCCAGGCCGGCTCCCAGCCCGGTTCCCCGCCTGGCGCACTGCTGCCTGGCGGCGCCCCCCCCGGCTCCGAGCACGGCTCCCAGACCAGCTCCGAGCCCGGCGCCCTGACCGGCACCCGCGCCGGCTGCCAGGCCGGCTCCGAGCACGGCCCCCAGACCAGCTCCGAGCCCGGCGCCCTGACCGGCGCCTTTGCCGGCTCCCAGTCCCGCTCCGAGTCCGGTCCCCAACCCGGCTGTTCTGAGCGCAGCACCTTTCTCGGCTCCGAGCCCGGCTCCCAATCCGGCGCCGAGCCTGGCGCCCTGCCTGGTGCCTCGCCAGGCCCCCAGTTTGGACACAGCACGCGAGTGTCCAACAGTCCGGGGGGCACGCGCTGTTACGACTCCTGTCGACTACGGCGCTCCCCCTCCCGCGACCGACGCCGCAGCAGCCAAAGCAATGATCACGACCCGAGCCCTTGTGATCGGCCTCCCGGCTGTCTTCGACCTCAAGTTGACGTCTGTCGTCCACGATCCTTCGCTCTCGCTGTAGTCCCTGGCAGGAAGACTCAGACGCCGAAAGGCTTGCAATGGAACTTTGCAGCCACAGAGATTCACTACTTCCCTGTTCAGACCAAAATACGTCGACACCGTACTTCCCCTAACCAGGGATATGTGGTCCACGTTCCTGATGTTCTTCCGGACCACTGGCTGCAGACCTCCGCGGATGCGCTCCAGGAGGCAATCGAGAACGCCATCCGTTTGACCAAGCGCCTGGACGACGACCTCGACACCTGCATGCCGCTTGTCCCAGCCGGGGCAGTGCAGCAGGGAATTGCAGCAGGGCTAGTGCAGCAGGAAACTGCAGCAGGGACCATGCAGCAGGAAACTGCAGCAAAGTCCCCCGCGGTTCTCGCACGGTCTTGGGTCTTGGATAGTGGTTCTGCGCACCACATCACGGACAAGGACGATTTGACTCAAGCTGAAACATGTGGTATTCGTCGTGGACATGAATACATATTGGAAACAGCAAACGGCGATCGAGTTTTTAATGAGCACATCAATATTTCTGTGCCTTCCATTAACTTGCACACAGGTTCTTTGGCTCTCAAAGGTTGTCCGTCTGTTATTTCCATGGGTCGTCTCGTCGAGGATGAGGATTGGACCATCCATTGGAGCAGAAAAGATGGGTGTGTTCTCTCACCGCCTGATGGTGGACCATCACGGAAGGCCCCTGTTCGCGACTACATACCACACGTTGACGCCGATAACATGGAGTTAGTGTTTCCGCCTCCACCGAATCCGGGGGGGCACTGTCCGTGCTGCGGCGCCACGAAGGACCAGCCACGGCAAGGGGATGACTCAGCTCCGGCTCAAAAGCCGCATGCTTCTGTTACGTCTTCAAGGACACGCCCGGCTGCTGCTCCATCAGAGCATCTGGACACCAGAGCGCCCAGAGGATCTGGACACAGGAAGAGAAACCCACCTCCCCTGCCCCCGCGGCGCGGAACACGGGACTCTCCAGGAACGACCCGGCACGGAAAATCTTCCCGCTCCCAGGACTCTCCGGATCCGATTCGGCTGAAGAAATCCCGAAGCAGGAGCCCGCTGGCTCTGGCTAAGCCGTTGTTCTTTCGACAGACGGTCAAAATCAAGACCCCGGCTCTTAGTTCAGACCCCCCTGTGCTGAAGAGGCAGACGCCTCCCTCGCGTTCAGGTTGTTTTTGTGTCCTCCCTCGACAGCAGGTAGCCGCGAGCTCAGCCACCGCCGACCAGCCGGATCAGCCGGTCGATTGGGGCCCCGATCGCCGATCGGACGCGGATCGTTCGCTGGATCCTGGCCTCGGCTTCCATTCGCCCACTCTCGGTCCGGAGACCAGAGACGCCGTCGCTCTCCCGAGCGCCGATCGTGCGTGGTCTGACTACATAACAGATGTCATAAGGGGTGCTGCCCATCTGGACGCCGAAATTGCAGCGGGCAACCGCAGCGAGTACGGCGCTGCGAAGGGCACGTCGAAAGGGGGAGCGGAGGCCGACCCTGCCCCCCCTACACACCACAACTCCCCTTACGGTACATCATGTGGCGCGTCCTCGAGCCATGGTTCCGCCTCCTATGGCGCCCCCATGGCGTGCCGCTGGTTCTGCCGCCGCTGATTACGCAGGCTCGGCAGTTGTACCTCATGGACATCAGAGCATACCAGCACCACATCATGATGGACGATGACATCTGCATACAATTTTGATGGCTTCCAAATTTCTTCTGACTTTTGACGTGCCTCTCACATCTTGGTCGATATCAAAACCATACTTGTCACCATGGACAGGCCCAGCTGTATATGAAAAGGTACCGCAACCAGCCTACTCACCATTTCTTGCAGCCGACGCCGAGAATTTGGTTGGAGCGATGGCATAAGTTTTGTGCGTTATCTCTGGGACGTTAGCTTCGCGATAGTAGAGCAGGTGACAACCTTATTATCGATTGCAGTCTTGACAAAACGGCCTAAAGAGCCACAAAGATGATTGTCTAGCATGTACTGTTGAAAATGCACAATTGCAAAAACATGTGACAAAGCATAATTGCATAAAAACACTTGATTCTTCATTACTGGTGCAAGACGTACAAGATTTTCTTGGAACTTGCGCATGCACTCTACTCCTCATATCTCAATGTTTTGCGTTTTGCTTTGGATTGGATCTGGCTCATTGCACACATCGTTGCATTCATGTCATGTGTTGCTTCGGGCACCGACCGTTTGGGTCGGTGTCATAAGAGCTCAGTCTCTCCATTCCACTTCTCTCCAGCCCACAGCACTGTCCTGGGTTCTATCTCGGCGGCAGGCGCTGTAAAACTTTGTTTGCGGGTTAGCGCCGCCGTTGGGTGCGAACCTTACGACAGAGTTTTGGCTGTCCCTTCTTTCCTTCCTGGGCTGATGCAGTGGATTGCAGACAGGAGTTCAGTAGTGATTCACTCTCCTATCCCGATCCCCGCTTCGGTGCCTTTCGCCTTTGTGCGTGGGCATCGGGCGGGATCGGGACGGGGTGTGTGTGTGAATCCCCCTACTTTCCTCCTATCTTGCTCATATCCATCGCCCCTTTCGGCTCGGATGCAGGTACTCGTACTCAGAGGGTGAAGAGGACAACTTCCATCATCCTCATCACGTCTACCTACGGACACTTTGGGGGTGGGTTCGGTCCTTCGGTCCCCCTCCCCCTAACACAACTAGGCAACCGCGCGCCGCCATGCTTGCCTCAGTGCTGATGACATGTCTCGGACGCGTGAAGGCACAGCATCCCCCACAGGAATGGCAAGTGCCGATGTCACATTGGATCTACTACATGACATTAATTGCGATGCTCAGTGGGATTATGATTGGATTTACATTATTCGCAGCGCTGTGGTTTGTGGTGCGAAAGGAGATATTTGGGCCAGGCGACCCCAATCCCATCCATATCGGGACCATCAACAACACCAGCAATGGGTCCAAGGCCGACCACACCGGGCACGCGGACATTCCCTTGCCCGGAGTATATCCAGGATGGGATGGACGATACCTTGGACGTCGTAACAACGTACAGCCTACCATTCCCGAAGACGTCGACGGAGATGTCTACATGGAGCCGCCGATGATTGCCGTCGCAGCCCAGAGTTCATCATCAGCAAGCGGATCGGCAGCGCCAGCCGCACCGCCCCCATCACCGGACAGCTTCGCGCAGGGAGCGAGCTCGGCGCCATCATCCCCGATGACGGTTCACAGTTCCTCGTCAGCCAGCGTGGTTTCGTGGAACGGATCGACGCCAACGGTTTCGCCATCAGAGATGAACGCATGCGTGGCCGCCGAGCACAACATACGTGTGGGACACAACACACATAGTGTCTACATCACCTGCAGGACGTGCAGGAAACATGCGTCATGGCTTCGCAGGAATCATGTGACCCATGAGCCAGATTTTTCGAGGATGCACAATAGTCTGCGCTGGGATTTACAGAATAGATGGAGGCAGCTACAAGGACTGCCCGGCAAGGCGAAAGCTCAAAAGAAGATTTCGTGACGCACGCCGTCGCTCTATATTTGGCGCCACATCCTGTGGCAGATTACGTTAGTCCGCATCGCTCTGTCAGCTCGTTTTCTTTACACCTGGAGCCACATCGTGTGGCAGACTACGTTAGTCCGAATTGTCTTACCAGCTCGTTTTCTTTACATTTGGCGCCACATCCTGTGGCAGATTACGCTAGTCCGCATTGTTTGAATCTTTATTCAGTGTGCACAGGTTTTCTTTTATGTGGTGACGACCACACTATTGAGATTTTATATTGATAAGATAGCGCTATTTGAGTTTTGTCGCATAGCGATCGGACTCGCGCCACTGTTCGCTTTGAGAATTTATGTATTTCTTGCCGGTGCGTGTAGCAGCACCCGTTAAATGCCCTGGGGCAGCCGGATAGCATGCCGACAAGGCCGTTTGCCTGTGTTTGTTTTGGAGCGCTCTGATTAATGAAGTGAACTGCGATCGATGATCGTCGCTCGACGGCGCCGCGAGCGTCAATCAGGAGGAGTGTGATTCCCGCTCGCTCCCCGTGCCCTTTCCCCGCTCTATCTCTCACGCCCGCCTTGTCGCTGCCGTTTTGTTTCGAACTAGGGCCCTTGGCCTTAGAGCTACGCAGAGAGCTTCGCCGCGCGATTCCTCGACAAACGATATCAGTGATATCCATATATCACAGGGACCTCCCTCCTCGCCCTCGCCCTGCCTTCTTGCTTTCCTGCTCCTCCTCCTCCTCCTCCTCCTCCTCCTCCTCCTCGCTCGTCCCCCTCCTCCTCCTCCTCCCCTCCTTCCTCTCCTCTCCTCCCCCTCCTCTCCCCCTTCTCTCCTCCTCCTCTCTTCCTCCTCCTTCCATCCTCATCCTCCTACTTCCTCCTCCTCCTCCTCTCCTCCTCCTCCTCCATCCTCCTCCTCCTCCTCCTCCTCCTCCTCCTCCTCCTCCTCCTCCTCCTCCTCCTCCACAATTACTCAATATGAATACTACTGTCCCTCTTCCCCTGATGACGGTTTGAAAGTGCTCGACCCCCCCCCGCGTACTGTTTTTGTTCCACACAGGTTTCCCCGGAGTTGGGTTTTCGCCTGCATTTGTTTTCAAAATGCTGCTCTCGCTGAGGCGCCGGCCTCATTGTCGGGCCCCGCTCGTTCCGAATCGTGCTCCCGCTGCAGCGCTGGCCTCATTTCCGTGCTTCCGCTTGTTCCGAATCGTGCTCCCGCTGCAGCGCTGGCCTCATTTCCGCGCTCCCGCTCGTTTCGACTCGTGCTCCCGCTGCAGCGCTGGCGTCATTTCCCGTGCCATGCCACGGCATGCAATGCAATGCTAGGTTGATATTACGCTTTGCGGTGCTCTTCTACGCCATGCCATGCCGTGCTCTACAATGCATCGCGTACCCTTTCGGGATCATTGCCCTGCTCGACATCCGACTGTGCGAGTAGTGAGGGGATCTGCGCCATGGTAGGGGATGGGAGGGAGGGGTAGGATGTCAGATATGACGCGAGCGCACCTAGCTTGTTCCTCCTCCCCCTCCCCCTTCCCCTCCTCCCCCTCCTCGCTCGTCCCCCTCCTCGCTTTCTCTCCCCCCCACCCCCGCCCCCTAATGAGCTCCCCCTGCCACTTGCCCCTGCTGCCTCCTGGCCATCCTCGCTTTCCTCCTCCGCCTCGCCCTGCCCTGAAAGGGCGAGGTGGCCCGAGGCGAAGAGGAGAACGAGGACGAGGACGAGGACGAGCAGGAGGATGAGGAGGAGGAGGAGGAGGACGAGGAGGAGGACGAGGAGGAGGAGGAGGAGGAGGAGGAGGAGGAGGACGATGAGGTCGAGGACGAGGAAGATCAGGAGGAGGAGGAGGAGGAGCAGGAGGAGGAGGAGGGGGAGGAGGAGTGGACGGCCCAGGACGGCTCGACGCCTCGGGTCGAGGGTCTCCAGAGCCCTTGCCGCAGAGGCCACAGACCCAATTCGGAGAGTCTGGTCGCAGGCATGGTCTCTCTCCCTGTCTCCAAGCTCCCCCTCCCTCGGGAATCTCGGGGATAGTACCAGCCTCCGAGCTCCCCCGAGTCTTCGAGCTCCTCCAGTCTCCGAGCCCCCCAGACGCCCAGAAGAGAAGAGCCTCGGGGATAGCGCGCATGGGGGGCTCTCTACCCAGACGCAGCACAGCCGAGGATTGGACGCATCCCAGGGTGTACCCCCGAGTTTGCTCCCACCCGTTCTGCCCCATCGGGATTCCCGCCGTGCCCTCCTGTGATCTGGCGCGAGCGCCGGAAGAAGCGTCCTCCTCCCCCACCTGCGGGCCCTGTGCCTTCGCAGGCGGACCGGGCCGCGCGCCTCGTCTGGCGACGTCCTGGATCCCCATGGGCGCCTCGATCCCCGCACCGCGGCCGTCGAGTCGCAGACCCCCGCCGCCGTGCCTGCGTCGCGTGGACCTCGAGAAGGGGGGCTGGTGCCTCGTCCGAGCGGCGTCGGTTCGGACGGCCTCCTCCTCCTCCTCCTCCTCCTCCTCCTCCTCCTCCTCCTCCTCTTCCTCCTCCTCCTCCTCCTCCTCCTCCTCCTCCTCCTCCTCCTCCCCCGGGAGCCCATCCTGAGGACCCGAGGCCTCCCGCTGCGCGTGGCGTCCTCGACGCAGGGGGGGGGCCTCCCGTGCAGGCCCCGGGCCCTCCCTCGGCCACACGTGAGGGTTGGCCCTCCGCCAGCCTGGAAGGCTGAATTCTGCCTCGGCGCTGGCATTTTCGCGGTCGATCACCGGCCTGATCTGGGCTATATAGCACGGCTGAATCCGGCTCAATTCAGTTTGTTCCGGCTCTCACCCCAGGTGCAAGTCGGCCTGATCCGGCGAGGTGGCTTCCTCATCTGGCCTCATCGCCCTGCATCGCTCCAACGAAGACCGAGCAAGAGTTGCCTCCTATCAGGCCACCGAGCGCGATGCATCAGCGGCGGCCCGGGCGCCCGGTTTTGGCCTCCCGGCGCACCTCGAAAGTCGCGCACCACAGGCCACCGGGTCGCTTCTGTCTGACGGAGATTACGACATCTGCTGCCTCGGTGGCTAGCGTTGGACCCCAACCCCCACATATGGCTTGTCTCAATCAGTTCTGCCGGGGCTGCTGGGCAATTAGTCTGGCCTGGCGGCGGGGCGGAAACCGGCTGCATGATGCAGCTGGTTTCCGCCCCGCCGCCGGGCCCGTTCCTCGATACATGGGCGCCTCCCGGGGCCAGGAGGCGCCAGGAAGAGCAGCTACTTGAGCTGATTCTCTATCCTGCTCAATGCTATCCTACTCCTTCCCCTCCGACTTGCGTCGTCATGTTTTTTCACAGCGTCGACCCCCAGACGTCTCGACCCATTCCCCTGGATTGGTCTCTCATCCTGAGTCCTTCTGTTTGACGACCCCGAGGCCCGGCAAGGGGCCCCCAGAGGCTGCAAATGGTGATCATGCCGGCGTGCATTTTTCATGATTCGATGGAGGTCTGGGTTGCGTGCATCCGACTCCTGTATCTCCTCATCTCACTCCCCCTCGTCGCCCCTCTCCTCATGCGAGATCCTCGTCGTGCTCCTGGTGCTCTGCCTCCCCATCGTTCAGGAGGGGAAGAAACACACAGACACAATTAATCGGCGATTCCCAGAAAATATGGGGAAATATGGGAAGTGGGGGGGAAGACAAAAACCCAGAAAATATGGGAAAATATGGGGGATATTTTTATTTGTGTGTATTTATTTGTGTGTATTTATTTGTGTGTCCCAGTTCCCCTTCAATCGTGTCCTTCCCCTCCGCCCCCGAAGAGCGCAGCCGAGGAGCCTCCCGCGCCGCCGCCCCGGGCCGCCGAGGAGCCGAGGGCGTCGCTGTCCCCGAGGTTGCGGGCCTCTGCCCTGCAGGAGCGGGAGGTCCCCCGCGTGCCCGCGCGTCCCTTGGAAACAGAGGAGGAGGAGGGGGGGGGGAGGAGGAGGCGAAGGAGGAGTGGGCGGAGGAGGAGGAGGAGGAGGAAGAGGAGGAGGGAGGAGGACGAGGGAGGAGCTGGAGGGGGAGGGCGAGGACGAGGAGCACGAGGGGGAGCAGGGCCCTGGCCTCTTTGCAGCGCGGCCTCCTCCTCACCCGTCTTTCATCCTTCGCCTTGCCCTGCCCAATTGATCGTCATCCCCCTCCTCCTTCTCCTCCTCCTCCTCCTCCTCCTCCTCCTCCTCCCCCTCCTCCCCCTCCTCCTGCTCCTCCTCCTCCTCCTCCTCCTCCTCTTGGAAATCAGGGCCACGAAGTTAGTTGCGCTTCGCGGTGTGGGCGATGTCAGGGCGAGGCGCGAGTCCCTCATCCTGTCCCAGGGTGGGGGCGCGGGGCGCGAACGCGCAAGGATAACCGCGTTTTTCGCGGAGCGCCAAGCGCGAATACAGTTGCCCCAGTAGAACTGACTTGACCGTGTCTGCCGTTTTTTGGCCTTCGTGCTGCCCACTTTGCGCTTTCAGGCTCCGATAGGAGCTCGCACGTGTGGGGCAAGTCTTGGATAATTGTTTCGTCTGGAAGCAACTTATTATCTTTCCCTTCATGGCCGAGGAGGAGGAGGTTGGGGAGAAGTGGTGGACGTCAGGAAGATGTGTGAAGCTTGAATGGGGAGGGGGATGGCTAGGAGGGGGGAAAGAGGTTAACGATGAGAAGAAGGACGATGATAATGAGCAGACGGATAAAAGGGAGATCATTGCCGCATGCTCTTCGGAGAAGGCTCGGGTGCTATGGTTGTGCACATCCGTCGGGAAATGAAACAGCTCTCGAAGATGCTGGACAAAAGGTATGGGTGGTATGTTGGCACATGCGACTACCCAAGCTGTGATAATGCTACACCGCTTGAGGAATGGATAGCTGGTATGTGGATGGGCACACGGCCAACTGAGAGTCCAGTCAAGAAGCGTACCAATATGCTTCAACAGTGCCGGGGTGTAGGTGGGCATGATTAGTTGTGGGGCCCTGGGATCATCAGATTTCAGGGCGGATGGACCGACGGATAGTTCATTCAAGCCGAGGTCTTTGTCGGGTGACGTGGGTATCCAGATAACGGCAGAACGGCCAATTCGAGATCGTAACGCACCTATAGTCGAAAATGTTGGTCTTCGCCTGCCCCTCACCGAATCTCCAGAAAGAGGCGATGCTCTTGCTGTTTTGGAAGATGTTGTGTTGGATCCTGTCTCACACTTCTCGGCTCCCCATGGATGTCCAGGCCGATAGTTCCCAGATGTATCAGATCATTCACGCTCCGCCGATTCAGGTTACCCACGGAATGCCAAGACACAATCACGGTTCTCGCTCCTCGGCCTGGGCCGCACAGTCGCCCGTCTCCGAGGTTCTTGCGTGAGAGGGACAATTCGCGTCACGTGTCGCGTTTTGAGTTGCGCGCAGCGCGATGCTTTTTTTGCCCAGTGTTTAGTCTACAGTATGCCGACCCCCGTCGCCATGCGATCATTTTGATTCTTTCGGTTCGATCCGGCATCGATTCCTGTCGGCTCGATCCGATCTGATTCTGATATTCCGACGGTCCGATGCGGCCCGACGCTCGCACTACGTTGCCGTGCATCCTGGCGCAGCCGACCCGGTTCGAGTTCGACCCCGTGCCGATGCAGCCCGATCCCACGCACACTCCGATTCGATCCGATCTTTCGGGATTGCTGCAGACTGATGTCGCACCCCGTTTCGCACTTGATCGTCGTCCTGGGGGACGAGGGCGACAAGGGGGACGAGGGCGCAGGTTACGAGCGGCGAGCATATCCGTACACTGGCCCTGGCGGTCTGGATTCCGCGGCGCGATCCCGCGGATACGCGGTCGCACGGACATTTTCGCCGCGGGACATCTGCGAAGAAACGCCCCGTATTCGGTATCCGCGGGGTCGCGGCCGAGGGACCTGGCCCGCGAGGTCGAGGATATCGTCGGGATAAGTATCACCTTATACGGACATTTGCTTTTCGCACACTTCGCACACGAACAGGAGGTGGAGAGATCAGGAGAGGGGGAGGCTCCTCGTTTTTTTTGCACCCCTGGTTTTCCCCGACAGGGCATCGTGCCCGCTTGCGGACGTCCTCCTCTTGTTCCCCCCCCCTCGCTCCGCGCTCCTTGTCATGAAGCTGCGCCCCCCAAGCGGATTGATGCAACGATTTTGTGTTTTCCCGAAGCAAGAAAGATTAGATTTCCAAGTTTTTCGGTCTTGCTTTGTTCAGAATTTCTTGCGTCGCCGACCCGCTCCGACATTGGGCATTCGGCGTGCGGCTTGTGCGCAATCTCGCTTCGGCGCGTCATTGGAGCGGTGTCGCCCCCGGTCTGTTTCCGCCTTGTCTCTCTGCTACCGTTTTTCTACTAAATTCAGAATCGCGTTTTCGGGTATCGTTTCAGCTCGCGGTGGCCTCTTCGGGGGTCTTGCGCGCGTCGTGAGCCGTTTGGAAGCCATCGTGAGCGTCGCTGGCCGATCGTTCGACGACTCGGAGCCCTCTTGGATCGTCTCGGGCGCCTCTTGGGGCCCTCTTGCATCGCTTCGGGGCGCCTGAAAGCCGCGCCCAGGAAAAGAACCATCTCTGGCCCGACCTGGCCGGGGCACTTCGCGTCCGGGGGGCCCTCTGGGCCGCCCCGCGCGTGCGCGAAGTAGAAATGATGCGAGGCAGTCGCCGGAGATCTTCGCGCGCCTCTGGCCCGTGGGGCCGGCGAGTCTCCCCCGAGGAGCATGTCCAGCGCGCTGTGGGGCGCGCGACGAACGGGCGGGACAATTTCGACGACTCATCTCCTCCTCTTTTGCTGCTGCTTTCCATTCTGTCCTTTTCCCGCTGATGCTGCTGGCCTTCCTGCCGCTGCTGCCGCTTCCTTCTCTCTTTTTTTTTGGTTTACCGTCGCTGATGTTGCGCGGGCGCGCCTGCTTGGCACGCCGGCGCACCGGGCAGGCCCGCGATTCTGCGCCCGCGATTTCGGCAACACGATTTCGGCAACACGATTTCGCCCACGATTTCGGACACGATTTCGCCCACGATTTTGGACACGATTTTGCCCG
This sequence comes from Prorocentrum cordatum, assembly GCA_963575745.1. Classification (NCBI taxonomy): domain Eukaryota; class Dinophyceae; order Prorocentrales; family Prorocentraceae; genus Prorocentrum; species Prorocentrum cordatum. Next base: position 41,434 of record CAUYUJ010004892.1, on the reverse strand, counting down.
CGATATTCGGCCACGATTCCGCGCCCCCTTGCACGGCCCCACGAAACCACCCACGACCGTGACCCACGAAGCCACCCACGTTTTTTTCCTGTTGTTTTAATTGTAGGAAGAATCGTGGTCAAAAAAGTGCGCCTCCGCGGAAAGGGAGGCCAGAAAAGTGTGCAAAATCGTTGCCAGAAAAGTGCCCCAAATCGTGGTCGAACGGGGAGGGGGAGCAGGGCGCCGCGGAAAGGCGGCGGGGGGGTCGGGGGGGGGGGCCATGGGCTCCCCCGGGGACCCCCGCTCGGTTGGAGAGGATGCCCTCGCGGCGGGCGGCGCTGCCTCGCGCGGCGGGTTCGCGATTGCGCCGCCGCGCCGCGGCCGGCCGTTGAGGCTTCGAAGCCGACGTTTGTCGTCAGGCCTTCTTCTCCGCCGCCAGCGCAGCCGCGCGCCGTGGCCCCCAGGGGAGTGCGCCGGGGCCTCGCCGCGGTTGCGGCAGAGTTTGCGCCAGCGGCCCCCGCGCCCGCGGTGGGCCCCACGAGCGCTACTCCCCAGAAGCGGAGTTTGCTAAACTTGCGCGGGCATGAGACCCAACCGCCTCCGGCGTCCCTCCAGTTCCCCACGTGGCGCTCGCGCTCGAGCGTTTCTCCTTCCCGCGGAGTCTCCAAAGTGGCCCTCCCTTGTGGTCTGTCGGTCCCGCGCCGGCGCGTTCCATCATTATCCCAGTGCGACCCTACCTAGGAGTTGGAGCATTCAGGAAAGCAACAGCTAAGCTAAGCTAAGCTAAGCTAAGATGGGGTAAGCTAAGCTAAGCTAAGCTAAGCTAAGCTAAGCTAAGCTAAGCGAAGCGAAGCGAAGCTAAGCTAAGCTAAGCGAAGCGAAGCGAAAGCTAAGCTAAGCTAAGCTAAGCTAGGCAAAGCTAAGCTAAGCTAAGCTGAGCTGAGCTAAGCTAAGCTAAGCTAGGCTAGGCTAGGCAAAGCTAAGCTAAGCTAAGCTAAGCTAAGCTAAGCTAAGCTAGCTAAGCTAAGCTAAGCTAAGCTAAGCTAAGCTAAGCTAAGCTAAGCTAAGCTAAAGCTAAGCGAAGCTAAGCTCAGGGTAAGTTAAGCTAAGCTAAGCTGGGCTAGGCAAAGCTAAGCTAAGCTAAGCTGAGCTGAGCTAAGCTAAGCTAAGCTAGGCTAGGCTAAAAGCTAAGCTAAGCTAAGCTAAGCTAAGCTAAGCTAAGCTAAGCTAAGCTAAGCTAAGCTAAGCTAAGCTAAGCTAAGCTAAGCTAAGCTAAGCTAAGCTAAGCTAAGCTAAGCTAAGCTAAGCTAAGCGAAGCTAAGCTCAGGGTAAGTTAAGCTAAGCTAAGCTGGGCTAGGCAAAGCTAAGCTAAGCTAAGCTGAGCTGAGCTAAGCTAAGCTAAGCTAGGCTAGGCTAGGCAAAGCTAAGCTAAGCTAAGCTAAGCTAAGCTAAGCTAAGCTAAGCTAAGCTAAGCTAAGCTAAGCTAAGCTAAGCTAAGCTAAGCTAAGCTAAGCTAAGCTAAGCTAAGCTAAGCTAAGCTCAGGGTAAGTTAAGCTAAGCTAAGCTGGGCTAGGCAAAGCTAAGCTAAGCTAAGCTGAGCTGAGCTAAGCTAAGCTAAGCTAGGCTAGGCTAGGCTAGGCAAAGCTAAGCTAAGCTAAGCTAAGCTAAGCTAAGCTAAGCTAAGCTAAGCTAAGCTAAGCTAAGCTAAGCTAAGCTAAGCTAAGCTAAGCTAAGCTAAGCTAAGCTAAGCTAAGCTAAGCTAAGCTAAGCTAAGCTAAGCTTAAGCTAAGCTAAGCTAAGGGGAACCCAGGGGGCGCAACTGGGGGAACCAGGGGGGCGCAACCGGGGGAACCGCCCGGGGTGAGCCACACTGCCCGCCCCCTTTAGCAAAGAAAGTAAGAACCCTTCTAGGCAGAGCCTAGGTAGGGAATAAATCAGCTTGGGAGGTGTTTCTCCCGCGCAAGCTATCGGCCGCGCGGCAGGGGCAGCGCCTGGCCTGTCGACGGCGGCGCGCGCGCGCGCCGATTCCGCCTGCGCTTCGACTGCGGCTCGCGCCCACATTCGCGCGGGCGCTATGCCCGACGATTGCGGAATGAAGCATCATCGCGGCGATGAGTTCCATGGCGTTCACGCGGCGGCCTGGCTCGGGGGCCGCGTTGGTCGCGTGCCCGCGGCTCGCCCGGCTTGATTCAATGGCGGGGGCAGGCGGAGCGCGGCGATTCGATGGCGCGCGGGCGTTCCATGATCATTCCCCGCGATCCAGTTTGAGGAAAGCAACGTGTTGGACATTTTCCCATTTTGAAATCGTCGCGGCTCCTTTGGGGGGGCTCTGCTTGGCAATCCTTGCTCCTCCCAAGGCGGAGGAGAAGGACGAGGATGAGGAGAAATAGTGAGGAGGGGAGGGGGGTGGACGAGGATGGGAGGAGGAGAGGAGTAGGCAGGGGGCAGGTGGCAGGAGGAGATGCGAGGAGGCAGGAGGAGGATGAGGAGGAGGAAGAGGACCAGTGTAAACCCAAGAGTCATCAACGATGTTGGAATTAACCCTCCTTCCAGGCTCCCTCTTCATAGGCCCCATGCAACGTTCCATTTCCTTTGAGGGAACTGCCTCGTTGAAGGACAGCCGTTTGAAGATCCGGGAGCATGCCAAAACATTGTTCACGGGATTCTAACGCCACGTATCAACCTGACTGCTGCGTCTTGACGATCTGGAATCGCGCCAGAATGTCATTCCTGGGACGTCGACACCGCGAACCACCATAATTGTTGCACCCGCATAATCCCGAATCCCTCCAAAACATCATTTCTGTTACGTTGATCATGGAAGCCAGCGGGATTCTTGCAATTTTTGAGAACGAATGTTCGCGGCGCTCAAGCGAGAGCCACATTAGTAAAAGGAGCGGCCCTCAATCCGTAAAACGTTCGGCGGAGTTTGAAAGCGAATGTGCGCGGAGCTGGGGCGAAAACCACAGTTTGAAAACGACCCGCCATCATTACGTGAAACTCTTGCAAGTTTTGAAAATGAATGTGCGCGGCGCCAAGGCGAGAGCCACATTTTGAAAACGGCCCGCTTTCAATGTGCAAAGCTCTTGTATTTGTTAGAACGAATGTGCGCGGCGCCAACGCGATAACCACATTTTGACAAAGGAACCGCCCTCAATCCGTGAAGCTGTTGCAACTGGTCAAAACGAATGAGCGCGGCGGTAGGGAGGGAGAGCCACATTTTGAAAACGGCCCGCCCTCAATCTGGGAAGCTGTTGCCACTTTTCAAGCTTCACAGTGTGCGTGGTGAGGAAAACTCAGGCGAAACACCCGGCCCGCCCTAAACTTTGGCTTCGGGGTGCGATAGGGACAAGTTTCTTATAAGGAGAAGGAATGGAGGAGGAGGAGGAGGAGGAGGAGGAGGAGGAGGAGGAGGAGGAGGAGGAAGAGGAGGAGAGGAGGAGGAGGAGGAGGAGGAGGAGGAGGAGGAGGAGGAGGAGTGAGGCCTCGTGTCGTCGGCGTCTGCGTCGCACCCGATCGAGGCTGGCCCTGGCGGGCTCCGAGATCCCGCCGGAGGTTCCAGCGCCAGCACGGCGCGGCCCGTGGACGCTGCGCGCGGGCAGCAGGACGTCGTTTGCCAGCCCCGATCCGCTCTGGGCCGGGCCTTTTGGGCCCCTCCTGCCTCCTTCTCCAATTTCCCCTTGCTCTGAGTCGGGCCTGTCTGGAAGAACAAACAATGGCATCAACAGGACACCTCTCCAAGTTCGCGCGGATTCTGCGGATCGGCGCTGCAGCCCCCTGGCGGCGCTTTCGGCGTCGCCCCTGGCGCGCGGAACGGGGCAGGAAGGGGGGTCTAGCACCGATACAAGAAATCCGCGCGGCCCTCCGAAAGTTTATGCTTTTTGTGCAGCGTTGTGTTCTCTATCTCCTCCTCCTCCTCCTCCCCCTCCTCCTCCGTCCTTCGGCGCGACCCGCGGCAGCACCGTCCGCACCGCTTGCGCTTCCCCCCCTCAGGGCCTTTTCGGGCCAAGAGATGGCCCCAGCGACGCACCCCACCTTGCAGTCGGACCAAAGTGTAAGATCTTGGTCGGTGCGGGAAGGGTATCCTAATGTTCTTCGTGCTTGTTGGATGTTTTTATGCATCCTTGGGAGGGTTCCATCGGATGTTCTTTGTATTTGGGACGGCGGAGGGTTTCATGTAATATTGTTTTTCTGTCCTAGGTCGGACTGTCGTCTTGCAGCGTGTCTGGAGTTTTGTGCGGGGCCCCCTCCTCGCCTACGGGCCAGGAGGGCACCCTCGGGCAGGCCCATGGCGTCATTGCACACTCGGTGGCCCTGCATGCACATTAAACCCGCAGATGCACGAGGCGTTCCAAAAAGGACTTTGCCTTCGAAGATCGAAGGAGTTGTCATCTCTTCTGCGGTGGAAGGCGGCGGAAGGTCGGCGGAAGGCAGCGGAAGTAGTACGGCGGCGGTTCCGCCGTCGGAAGGAGGCCCGCGGAAGCTCGGTGGAAGCAAGCGGAAGCAAAAGCCGCCCTCCCAAGAGATGACAACATGTTTGGGTTCAGGGGGTCCAAACTCGGCCTCATGGTCTGCCAGCCCAGCTCTGACGTGGCTGGGACTGAGCTCATCCCCTGAACGCCCCTGCCTTTTTGTTGCCTCCCCCCTCCCCCTCCGAGGCTCGGATTTATCCATGACCACCGCCTGGGAGGGCGATCCTCTGCGACCTCGACAGGCGGCGGATCCTCGGGTATAGCCGGGGCCCCGGAGGCCCCTGGCCGCGGGGGCCCTAATGCTAGAAACAGCGAGCGTGGCATGCAGTTGATGTTGTTGTTGTTGTTGTTGTTGTTGTTGTTGTTGTTGTTGTTGATGATGTTGTTGTTGTTGTTGTCGTTGTTGGTGATGTTGTTGTTATGTGTCGTTGTTGTTTTTGTTGTTGTTGTCGTTGTTGTCGCTGTTGTTGTTGTTGTTGCTGTTGTTGTTGTTATTATTGTTGTTCTTGTTGTTGTTGTTGCTGTTGATTGACACTTGATCTTTGTCGCCCGGGACCCCCTCCCCAGGCAACCAGCAACCTGCAACCAGCAACCGGCACACCCCTCTCGAGGATCGTGGCCTGGCCCCACGGCACGGGGAGCTCCACCGAAGCTTCCATTCGGCACACCCCTCTCAAGGATCCTGGCCTTAACCCCACAGGGAGCTCCACCGAAGCCTCATTTCGGCACACCCCTTTCGAGGATCGTGGCCCTGGTTCCACAGGGAGCTCCACCGAAGCTTCCATTCGGCACACCCCTCTCGAGGATCGTGGCCCTGGCTCCACAGGGAGCTCCACCGAAGCTTCCATTCAGCACACCCCTTTCGAGGATCGTGGCCCTGGCCCCACAGGGAGCTTCACCGAAGCTTCAGTTCGGCGTACCTCTCTGGATGCGATTGGATTCCTATAGGATTGGATCCTATAGGATTCCTATCAGGTCGTATTGAATTCCTATGCGATTCCTATAGGATCCCTTTTGGATCGTATAGGATGCCTGTAGGATCGTATAGGAATCTTACACGTTCCAAATAGGACCGCATCGGAACCCTATAGGCTCCTATAGGGTCGCATGGGATTCTTATACAATCCCCATAGGATCCCGATGGGATCCCTATAGGATCCTATAGGACCGCATGGGTTTCCTATATTATCCCTATAGGATCCCTATCAGATCCTACATGAGCCCATAGGTTTCCGAGCTTCGCTGGTGCAGACATGGCATAATGGCATGAACGAGGAGTTCACACCCTTGAGCGAGCAAATTCACCAGCGGAGCGAAGACTGGAGCCTCAGGTTGCTGGCTGCTGGTTGCCGGGGGGGTGCTTACCCCAGGGGGCTAGGTCAAGGGTTGCCCCTTAAGGACAAGCATTGACCAAGCCCCCTGGTGAACGGGGGGCAAGCTCAAGTGTTAACCTTGTTGTTTTTGTTGCTCAGCGATCTGAGGGGCAAGAATTGGTAGCTGTGCGGCATCCCCTGGTCTACTGTTCGCGACGGATGTGGACATGTTACCCTTTAACCCTGGTATCACAGTGAGCTCGTTGCCGAAGTCTGGTCCACGGTTTCCAGGCATATCCCTAAACATATGGGTGGTCTCGTATGAAACACCAGCGAAAACAACCACGACCCCTGATGTTCCTGGTCCTCCTAACTTTGGTCATCTCCCAAACGGTTCTTGAATCGCATTGCTCGTGCTACATGTTTGTGTGACCGTTGCGAGCGAGGAGGAGGATGAGGAAGAGGGGGGGATGAGGATGAGGATGAGGATGAGGATGCCTTCCGACGGCTTCTTGTGGCAATTTGTATTACGTTGCCATCCTTGGTCGTGGACAAGACGCCGCTTTCGGAGGATCTTTCGGGGACGGGTTCGAAATCTCAGCTCGGGTTCCGTCGCCTGGGGCTTCTTGGAGGGCCTCTAGAGCGTTCTCTTGGGGTCGAATTGGGCCGTTTTGGACGGTCCAACACATGAAGAAGCGGCAATGTCCAAATCCTTTGGAAACATAATCACCCTCAATGGTTCATGGCTTGTGGCTTGTTTTGATATACCTTGAAGCCTCTCGGCGCTGGTGGTGGTTGAAGTGGCAGGGATGGTGGAGATATGGTTGAGGACAGGGATGGTGGTAAGAGTGGAGAAGGAGGGGGTGGGGGAGTGATGGCAGTGAGAGCTGTCTGGAAGCCATCTTGGGCGTCTCGGACCGATTGTGCAATTGCTAGCGTTTGGGGGCCTCTTTGAGGCCGCTGGGGGGGCGCTTGGGGGCCTCTTGTGATGTTCTCTTGGGGGTTCTCGGCGGCCTCTTGGGACCTCCTGGGCGCCTCTTGGGGCCGAGGGCTCGAAAAGTCAGTTCGGGTTCCCCGTCTGGCCCCCTCTTGGGGCCGTCCTGGGGATATCTTGGGCCGTCTTGGAGGCCTCTTGGGCCGTCTTGGGGCCCTCTTGGGGCTCTCTAGGAGGCCTCTTGGGACGTCTTGGGGCGATATGTGGGGCCTCTTGGGCCGTCTTTGAGCGTCTGGAAGCCGAGCAGACGAGAACGCTAAAATCTTTGAAACACCGAAGGGTAATCGATGGTTTTTGCCTCCTGGGGCCCTCTTGAGACGCTTCTTCGAGACCTCCTTGGGCGTCTTGGGGGCGTCTGCGGCCGTCTGGAGGCTATCTTGAGCGTCTCGGACCGATCGGTCGGCAACTCGGAGCCCTCTTGGACCGTCTTGGGGACTCTTGCGACCCTGTAGGAGCGCTGTGGGGCGCCTGAAAGCCGCGCCCAGAGGGAACAAACATCTCTGGGTCGGACCGCCCGACCCCCAGGAGCCGCCCCCCGCGCGCGCGACCTCGAAATATTGTGTACCAGTAGCCGGAGATCTTAGCACGCCTCACAATACAACAACTGACGATCTCAAACCTGTGATGTATGTGATAGCTTGTCTTGCAGGCGCTCTGTGGTGAGCTTTCGCCGGCCTGAGCAACAATAGCTGTGGCACGGCCCTCTCTCTTGCCAGCACGCGCGCGCAGGAGCGAAGAGGGGAGGGGAACGGAAGATGCCTTCCCACTGCGCCGCTCCATTTCACGGAGCCCGCGTGAAACACGAGAGACGCCGGGACCAACGATTTTTTTAGTCTCCCGTCCACCAAACCCTATTTCTCCATGTGAACGCGTGGTTATTTCTGATCCTGTTCCGCCCGACGGACCAAGCAATGCTGTGCTTAGAACCATGTCCCAAAACTTTCGACAAAGTGCCGTTACATTTGCCGAGAGTCTTGCGCAACCGCATTTCGTCGATGTCTCTCCTGTACACAACTTTCATGGAATCCCGGCCCCGGAGCTGTAACCTCCTAGGTCTGCCGGCCTCTTCCAGGGTTGGATTCGCGATAGTGCTAGCCATGCTGTTGACAATCTGCCTAACGAAACACATGGGAAACCCCCTGTCCGAGCCTCTGGGCAAAAAACTGCAAATGCAGGGCCCTCGTTCTTACGCATTGTGTCCTACGGCGGATCCTGCGCACTTCCCCCTTCACCAGACCGCTTGTGCAGCTAAGATGGTGGGCAGAAGAAAACGGCATGTAGAGATACACATTCTGATGTTTCCTATACAAGTCCCAAGACAAGCCTCTATCGTCAGATACTGTTAAAGTAAGGTCTAAACAATGAGCTACACCCTTCTGGGACTGTTCAAACTGTATACTAGGATGCCTCTTGTTGAATATATTCAAGACTACTGCGTCGTCCATGTCGTCAGCCATGCAGACATCATCGACGAGCTGGTCGTACGACACCGAGTGGCTAATTAAGCTTTTGATTACGTACTCATCGAAATCGTCGAGGTACAAATTCGCTAGAATGACCCCCGTGCTCATGCCCGTCGGCACCCCGTCATCGCACTGCAAGGTCACCCCGTTGAAGGTGACGTAGAGGCTGCTGAGCACCAGTTTCAGCATCTTCGAGAGGAAGACAGCTTTCGCCGGGTCAGCGGCCCATCTTGCCCAGATCTTATGCCCGAGTACCTGCAGCAAGTGGCGACGATCGATGCTAGGATACAAATTGATGACGTCCGTGGTCCTGGGATTGTAGCCCACCGGAATACGTTGCCTCCTCCTTCTGTCCAACAATTCATCCGCCGAGCTGATCACCCAACGGCAGTCTTTTTGCAGCGGGCCCAGTTGCTGTCAGGAAGATGCATCCCGGCGCCAACCATGGATTCGATGATTTCAAAGTTGGCCAGCTCGCTGGCGGACGGTTGTGCTTTTTCACAGTGATCCAGAAGATGCCCGGATGTGTTCGCGAAAGCATGTGCAGAGGAGATTGCCGATTTTGTTTTGAAATGCGATATTGTTGCAAAGCCAAATCAACCAGCTGCGAATATCTAGCTATATTCTGGCTCTGCGCTGCTTGAAACGTGACGGAATCAACGATCGTGAAGCCTTTCTGGACCTGGAGGTTGGCCTGCATCAAGATCCAATGCCTCGACACAACGGCGTCCCCGAGATTCTTGAGGTCCCTGTTTTCCCGAAGCCACTTGATAGCCAGGCGATCGAACCAGTCTTCATTGCGTCTGAACTTCCGTGGCTCGAATTTCTCCAGCTCTCGAACCAATTCTCGGTGCAGCGACACCAAAACTGGATTATCTGGCGGCGACCACCTGCTCGGCAGTCTGCACCGGCGAGGCTGGAAATGGCCGGTGGAATCTTTGAAACAATCATAGATTTGCCATCTTCGAGCGAGTCTGGCAGCTTCTGCGACAAGAGTCTTTGAAGTGGTCCGGCCTTGGTCAGGAATGGATGGTCCACCGTGTTGTAAATGTAGAACGACATATGGGGAAACATGCACATCAGTGAGATCGGCGGGTAGAAGATGCACCCCCTTGGAAGGTGGCTTGGAGAGTAATCGCACCAAGGGCGTGCGAAGTGTGCGAACGACAGAAAACCTGTACATGTCGACCTCAGTACCATCCCCTGCCCTGAAGCACCTGCCCCGCCGTCTCAGTTTTTTGGCCGATTGTATCGACCATGCCTGTGCTGGTGGCCCTTGCCTTTGCCCTTGCCCCTTCTGGCTGCAGGCGTGGGCGCCCTCACCAGCACCTTCTGCGACCCAGATGCCCCCCCTGGATGACGAGGCTCTCTTTTCGACGTCCCCGAGCCGGCTCCTGAGGCAGATCGACTCCTCTGCGTCGGCCCCCTGGCATTGGAGCTCCTCCTCGAGGCCCTGGAAGACCTCGAGCTCCTGCCAGACGTGGATCGCCCACGGCTCGCTGGAGCTCGCCCTTGTGAGCCGCACCGTCCCCTCGAGGGCGCGCCGTTGCCCTTGCCTTTGCCCTTGCCCAGGATGTGCTTGAGAAGGTGTTCGATACCGCTCTGGTCTGGCACATCCTCCTTTTTATCCCAACCTTGGGGACGTAGCTCTTGTTGTTGAGCTTCTTCCTGATGTTCTTGCCCTCGTCTGTCGCTTCGCGTGGGCCCGCTCGCTTCATCTCGAGCAACGCTGAGCCCAGCAGGCCTAGCCGGAGATCTTAGCACGCCTCTGGCCCGTTGGGCCTGGGAATCAGGATCACTCTTCTTGCTTCCCGTGGGGCCGCTGCGCTGACACCAGAGATCCCGGGCCCGGGGCCCCTGGCCGCGACCTCCTTTGCAGGCGGCGGCCCCTCCGCTGGGCGCCACCCCAGGAGGCACCCGAGGCTTCGACGCGGCCTCGGGAGCGCTCCAGGCGCGAGCAGGAGGAGTTCCAGGCGGCCCAGGATAGGGTATAGCCAGGACCCCAGGTAAGGGGACCCAGTTAGTAGTAGGGCCCTGGAGCCCCTAAGTTGGACAGACTCACCAAACCAGGTCTGCCGTAGCTGGTGTTTTTTCGGGTGACGGCAGTTCTGGTGGGCGCCCCCCAGTCCACATCACCAAGCCAGGTCCCACTAAACCGAGTTCTGCCAACGCCCGACAGGAGGCTTCCGGGACGCCCCGAGAGGGCCCCCGAAGCGCTCCGAGGCGCTCCCAGACGACCTCAAGACGGGCCATGAGGCGCCCGGAGACGCCCCAGGGCTGGCTCCAGGCAGCTCCCCTGGCGTCCGAGCGATGGCGCCTGCTGGCAAGTTGTAGCTACGAGCATTGAGATCTCTCGAGTCAGTCTTGTGCCGAGCGCCCGGGATCACCATCATCATGATCATCGTCATCATCCTCCTCCTCCTCCTCCTCCTCCTCCTCCTCCTCAACATCATCATCATCATCATCATCATCATCATCATCATCATCATCATCATCATCATCATCATCATCATCATCATCATCATCATAACTTCACCTTCCCCCTGGGAAAATCCTTGATTATCCCCGCCAGGCACCCGAACTTTGTTATCTCCCAGTTAGTATTATCGCCCGCACTCGGTTATCCACGTCCACTGCACCTCCTGTCCGAGGGATCCCGAAGGTCCAAGACGCAGAGGAGGAAAATTGGTACCCATACCGCTACCCTTCGCCCGCTGTCCCCTTTTTGGGCCTCCTGGGAGACTTCGTCGCCAACCGCTGGGTCCGTCTCGACACCCTGGTCAGAACGCACCCCAGAAGAGGTCCCGGGAGTAGCGGAACCGGCACCTTTTCTCGTGACCCTGTCCGCACCTGGGACCCGCAGCGCGCAGGAGCGACGGCGCCGCGCGAGGCCGATGGCCTGCCCCCCCCGTCGGTCCCCCGCGCAGCCGCCCACTCTCGCTGCGCCGTGCGGGAGGTGGGCCAGACCGCAGCCCATTCCGGCTCGGGCTGAGGTGCCGAGGTGGCGCGGGTCGGCCGCCGGAGGAACGATTTTCCCCAAGCTTGGCTGCCCTGATACGCCCGTGTTGAAACGCAGCACGTGGCGTGTTCTGATGGGCCTGTTTTCCACCACCACCACCATAAGCTGGAGGGGGGAAGGAGGTAGAGGACGAGGAGGAGGACGAGGAGGAGAAGGAGGTGGTGGAGGAGGACGACCCCCTCCCCCTCCAACTTATGGTGGTGGTGGTGGAAACCAGGGCCATCATGTTCAGGACGTCCGTGTGAATGCTTTGCGTGTTGATTCAGCGTGTTGGCCCACGTTTTGGCGAGCGTATGGCGCCAGACTTGCGTGTTCAGTCTTCGTGTCGAGCTCCGTAGTTGTACGCTTCTGGTTTTGTGTTGCGCAGCGGGGCAGCTAACCTCTCCACCCTTGGCAGATTCCACCGCTCGGGGCCACACTCAGTACACACGCCCCAGGGCTTTTTGCCCCCACAGGCAGAAGATCGTCGCCTCCCAGGAAAATACGGAAGGTACTTGGCGTCGCTCGGACGTGCGCATGTTGATTCCCGGCAAGGACCCTCGAGGAGCACTTTTGATCAATTTCTGAAACATACACGCACGAAATCGAGAAATGCACGGGGAATGGGAGTCCGAGCGATGGCGCGAATATGGGAAGTTGAGGAGAAGATGCACATCCAGAAGATACATGGACGATCTTGGGATTTTTGTGACTTGCCTGTGTCTCCTCCTTGCCCGTGTGTCCCTGGGCCCCTTCCATGTCGCTTTTTTCGGTCGGGCCGAAGCAAAAGCCTGTCTGACCCCACCCGCTGCCCTGCCCCCCGAGGAGCCCACGGGCCCCGAGCTCCCTCCGCACCTGCGCCTGGATCTGCCCCCCGGCCACCTCGGACCAGCGGGCACGCGCTGCAGGACTGAGCTCCCCCCCCTCGCGGCGCACCTCCAGGCCTCCTCGGGTGCTCCGGAGGTCAAGGAGTGGCGGAGCGCGTTGGCCTGCTCACAGGCAAACCAGAGAATCCAGAGGAGGAGGTACCCATCCCGCGACCCCTCCCTCGTTTTCCCCTCTCTTGTGGCCTCCTGGGAGGCCCTCGCCGCCGCCGCTGGATGCGTGTCGAAGTCCGAGTCGGGACGCACCCCGCGAGAGGTCGGAGGAGGAGCGGGATCCGTGTCTTTGTGGGGTTCTCCAGGTGCGTCTTGACTGGCTCGCAGACGCACTGGAGAGTGTCAGGATCTTTTTTTTTTGTTGCCCCCCGTGGAGTGTTCCTGAAGCGTGCCTGACTGAGGCAGCATTGTACTCACGGGCTCCGGCTGGCGCTTGCTGTGTTCGCCGCCTTGCAGGGATCAGGCGATCTCTCTCAGCTCGGAATCCCAATTTTCAGACGTAATGTGTGCTACAGGTATCTGCATTGAGTGAGGCTCCATCGGCAGGGACTGAAGAGATGTGCGGGGAGGCGGCCTTTGCGGTCAAGCCGAGTCCAAATAAATTGTACTCACGCATCGTCTTTTTCAAGATCGGCTTACCACTAGGGGCCCTGTCTCCACTCGTAGGAAACTGGTCCAGTGACGCCTTCCGATTTGCTCTAAACCATTGTAATGCATGTCTCGTGCTATTGCGATGACTTTCTCTGCACTTGCAATGGCGTCTTGTGGCTTTCCCAATGGCGTCCCATTAATCAGCCAGCAATCGTCAAATGCAGAATCAGGCAAGTGCAGAGTCGACCAGAGTATGATAGGAGTAGAGTAGAGAGGAGTAGAACAGAGTAGAGCGATGATGTCAGGAGTAGAGCAGCGCCAAGCAGATCGGAGCAGAGCAGTGTAGAGGAGAGCAATAGAAGGGCAATTTAGAGTCGAGTAGAGTCGACTAGATCAGATCAGAGCAGCGTAGAGTAAAGTAGAGACATGTAGATGGTAGGGGATAATCGGGCATGACATTCTAGAGTGGCGTAAATAAGAACAGAGCAGAGTAGAGGGTACTGCGGCATAGTGGAGTGGGGTAGATTAGAGTAGAGTGGAGGATGGACACTGTGTTGAACGGGATCTTCAACAGCTAAAACAACAGCATGTTGCACCAGCTCGCCATCCAAAGCATGACCCTGACGAGAAGAGAACGCTGACAGGTGTCTTCGGGAATCTTGTGGGGGTCGACATTTTCAACACAGCGGCAGCGTGGATCAAGGAAAAACTATGCGAAGCAGACGGCCCCATCCCGTACAACTTGTACATGCAAGGCGATACGACCAGCATTTTGTATGCAGAGTTCGCCACCGCGCTGGACAGGGATACTGCGGTGGCTCTGATCAAGAGCGCGAAGTTCGACCTCAATGGGAATACTGTATGGGCTTCGAGCGACCGCCACCCATTGGAGAGGGCCGGTCGGAACTTCTGCTTCGGGTTGAAAGATCTCCTTAAAGATACCATGCACTCGGCTTACACCATTAGTGTATCAAACGACGCTCCTTACCAAGTTCGAGTGGGTGGTCAATTGGCTCTTACTGTTGCTACGGACGGCACGCATCTTACTCGTGAGTGGGAGGAGGAATGGGAGAAATGGGAGGAACTACAGCAGCACGAAAAACTAAAAGAACTTTTGATTAAATGCGACTCCTTAGTAACCCGGGCGACAGCAGGGATGAAGGGAGGGCCGAAGGGCCAGTCTAAAGGTGAGGCGAAGGCGAAGGAAACACGGCAAGTATCAGGGAACGTCCGACTTGATACCGGAGCCGCTGGACAAGGACATCCACAATCTGATCCGCCTAACCTTTTGATATTTGGGGACATGCTGGGCAAAGCTACCACCTTCTCCAACAAGTCGGTTTCAGATACCTGCCCCGGAAAAGTCGACAGCAGAGCCGTACCTCCTCAGCCTAATTCGCTTGATTCCGATGGTTCTGGACGTACCTTGGGCAAAGCTACCGCTATGTTCATACCTACGGGGTCATGTACATGTTTTCGCAAACGGCATGTGCAACGACACCAGGCCGCAACCACAATTTTATATTCCATCTTCTTCATCTTCGTCTCCTGCTACTCCCCCGGCTTCTTCTACATCATTTTCTTGCTTGCCCACGTCAGGGTCTCCAGCTCGCCAGGCCACCTCGGGACTGGCACCTGCAGCTTTGACGTCCGCAATTTTCAGGCCAGGGAAGCTCCCAGACTCGCGGGGGAGATCCAGGCATCTGTGTTCTTCCCTCAATACGATGCGCCTTGGCACATGGAATGTCGAAGGTATGCGTGGGAATTCAGTTGTACAGTTAACAAAAGTGGCCAACATCATGGAAAACTACGCCGTCGACATATTATGTATACAGGAAACACAGCTGCATGGAGCCGAATATTTCATACAAGATGGTTTTTTTTATTTTCTCTCCGGCGAGGCAAACTTGGATTCCAGATCCGATGCAGGAGTGGGGTTCGTCATATCACCTCGGGCGTGCCTTGCCGTCGTTGCTTTCAAAGCTATCGGCCCTAGAATGGCTACACTCAGAATCAAGGTCTTCGGAGGCATCCTGACGCTCATTTCCGCATACGCCCCCCTCAGCGGACATGACCCAGGATTGCGACAGACGTTCTATGCAGACATCGCCAAGCACGTAATGCCAACAACGCCGCACAGTTCCACTGTCGTTTTGGGTGATTACAATGCTGGGATATTATGCCGAGGAGCGGGTGAAAAGGACACTATTGGAGAACACGTTTTCCGAGGACCTCCACCAAAACGACCCGCTTCACAGGTGACGAACCGGCAGATGTTAATGGAGTGATGCGCGGACTGCGATATGGTGGTCGCGAACACATTCTTCGAAGGGGAGGACGCTGACAAGATAACCTACCGGAGCTTGGGAGTGCAATCGTTGCAACCGATATCGCCGGAACTCTTCTCTCACATCGATCACGTTTTATGCCATCAGGCGATACTTGCACGCATGGAATAATTCTGGGCTGCCAGAGCAGCTACCCTCAATAGTTATCAGTGTCTCACATGTGCTACGCTGCAGCTCGGAATCCAACGATCTTCACGGGCTGGCGCGCCCAAGAATAAGAAAATTGATGTTGGTGCTCTGGCGGACAAGCATACCCACGAGCTCTTCACCGCGACATTCTCCGATGCCATCGTGGACCTACCTTTGTCCCCTTCCGTGGACGAAGCGGCGGAACATTTACAGCAATCTTTCGATGCCGCAGCTGCTGTTCGTCCAAGCGGTGAAATACGACCACGAAAACCATGGACAAGTACGTTTACTTTGGGACTCATTGCCGAGAGACACGCCTACCGCAAATCAGGGGACTACAACAACGAGCTCCGCCTACACAGACTCATACGGAAAGCTGGGAAGAAAAATCGTGCGGCCTGGTTGGGGAATTTAGCCTCTTCTGGCAGCTGGGACGCGGTCAAGCAACTACGAAGACCTGCGCCCCGTAAGCACGTGGGAGTGAAAGACTTGAATGGGAATCTTTCTGACACTGCAGCCCGACCAGACACCCTTGCAGAGTATTTCGAGCAGGTGCAATGGCAAGTCTGTTCTGCCAACGCGGTGCCCACGAACACCGAGATGCTTGGAGGCACCTTGAAGATCAACGCCGGCACGTTCTCTTTAGAAGAGCTTCAGGCGGCGATCAAGAAGATGAAGAACAAGAAAGCAGCAGGACCTGATGACGTGCCTGCGGAATTCTGGAATGTCGTTTGTGGAGACGAACATGTTTGCGCAACACTCCTGCGCGTGTGCCAAACATGCTGGGAGACGAAGAACACACCGTCAACGTGGAGGCGGGCCAACGTGGCGCTGCTGTTCAAGAAGGGGGACGCCACCTTACCAAGCAACTACAGACCGATCTCCCTTTTGGCCGTGGGCTACCAAGCGTTGGCGTCGATGCTACACCAGAGACTCTCAGACGGTGGGTGCGAGCGGAGAATGCGGGAATCTCAATTCGGTTTCCGCCCAAAGCGTGGTACGTGTGACGCTTTGATGTTAGTCAGGAGGATGGTGGATGCAGCTCATTTGAACAATGGGGGTGGCTTATTATTTCTATTATTAGATTGGGCGAAAGCTTTCGATCGCCTGAAGCCCGACAGCATGTGCGTGGCCTTGGAGAGTTTTGGATTACCACCGAAAATTGTCAACATGATTCATGGGATTTACGCTGAGCGGTGCTTCACCATTGTTGATCATTGCGGGGTTTCCTCGGAGAGAACGCAATCTGCAGGTATCGCCCAAGGTTGCCCTCTCAGCCCCTCCTTGCTCATCGCTGTTCAAGCCGTGATGCTACAAGACGCCCTGGACTCGCTGGAACTACAGCCAGAGCCAGATTATGTGATCACCAGGGACATTTTGCACGCAGACGACACTCTCTTGGCGTCGCAACACCCCGAGAATGTGCAGCTCATGCTCGAATCAATTGTCACGGAAGGTCGTAAATATGGCATTGAATTAAATTAGGATAAAGCAGTGCAGATGAAATTACCGTCAACAGGAGAAGTAAAGAAACCTACGGGCGAAAACATGACATCCGTCAGGGAAGCCGTATATTTGGGTGGGCTCATACCTTGCGATGGCAAAGCTGGTAGTGAGTTGTCTCGGAGGCCGGGCGAAGGAGCGAACGTCTTCAAGCAGCTGCAGAACATATAGTCTCACGCCGCCATTGGATGGAAAAAGGAAGTATCAGATTTACTCCGCTGGCGTTTTGAGCAAGGTCTTGTACCCGTTGGATTCAGTATGGCTTCTCAAGTCCGAGAGAGCGAGATTAGACGCCTTCCACTGCAAATGCATGCGGAAGATATTGGGTATCCCGCCGTCGTTTATTTCCAGGCTCGCCAACGCCACCGCGCTGGACAAGGCCAGATCAAAGCCGCTCTGATATACTATCTGACAAACAAATGGCGCTGCACACTAATATTGCAAATGGAAGTGGGCCTTGCTTGGCGAAAGAGATACTCTGCAATGCTGACGGCTCCCTGAGACAATGGGCTTCCAGGAGGAGGCGCGGGCGGCCGCGGCAGCGGTGGGCCACCTCGGTGTATGAGCTCTTGTAACTATAGACAGCATCCCCTCTTCCTCCTCCTCCTGCTCCTGCCCCCTTCCTTCTCCTCCTTCTGCCTCGCCGCCCATCTTGTGCTTCGCAGTCGGGTGCTCCGTCTTCTGCTTCGCAGTCGGGCGCTCCATTGTCTGCGTCGCTGACGTGATGCGTTCCGTTTTCCATTTCTCATGTAGTAATACCCGAAGGGTTGCCGATTGCGCGTCATCTGCCTACGCGCCATTCCGGATGTTTGGCTCTGCGGTGGTGGTGGTGGAGGATGGGCGAGCAGATGGATCATACATGTGCAGGGCCGGAGCATCGTAGGAATAGGAGTAGTGCAGAGGACAGAGTAGAACAATATCAATGAGGTAGAGTAGAGTAGGGCATAGCAGAACAGAGTAGAGCAGAATGGAGCAGACGAGACCAGATCAGAGCAGTTTCGAGCATGCTAAGGTGTCGTGAAGGAGGGCCGAGTGGAGGAGCCTTCAGTTAAGCAGAGTAGAGTCGCAGCAGAGTAGATCAGGAGTATGGTGGAGTCGAGTTGGCCAGGTCGGGTGAGCCAGAGGGCCCCGCCTATTCTCACCCTCCCGCAGCATGGTGACCAAGCGTTGCACATGTTGATCTTGGGGCTGGATCGCGCCCCCACCTCGCAGAACGGGCGCGCGCGCGGCCCCGCTCGCGACGACCTCTGGCGAAGAGAGACAGAAAGCTACACGGGCCGCGCGGGGGCGGGAGTGGCAACACTTCCGATGGGCGCGGCGGGTACGAAGCATGCGCCGCGCTGACGCAGCACCGCCGCTCCCACGCGCAGTCGAAGGCGAAGAACGCCATGCGCTAAATTTTGGGCGCTCCGCGCGGCTTTCTTGCATCCGCGCTGGCCCCCAACAAACACTGGGCAGCGGCGCGCGTGCGCCGCGCCACGGCGGGAGCACCGCGGCCCCTCCCCCACCAGGAAACATAACCAGGGCCTCGACAAATTTGTTTTGCATTCTTTTGAATTATTGATTGGTGGAGACAAACGCGGTCGTCGCCGCGCCATTGCCCTGATTTAGCAATTTCGGTCGACGGACGCACGCGAAGCGCGCGAGTTTCACTCTCGTAATTATTTCTGCCGCGTGCCGCGTTTTCATGGCGCACGTGCCACGCCTTGCCCTTTCAGATTCAATCGCTCGTACTAGTGCGCGGCGGACCGCATGCAGGCCGCAGTCCACGCGCCTCAGGGCCCCTCTTAGGGCTCTCTTGGGGCTTTCTCGGGGTCATCTTGAGGCCATTTCGGCGCCTTCCGAGGCTCGTGGAGAGCCCCAGGGCGGCTCCGAGAGGGCCCCAAGAGGGGCCCTGAGCGTCCCCGGCTCCCCTGAACCACCTTCAATTTCCCTCCCCCTCCCTTTCCCCGTTTCATCCACGCCTTCCGCCTCGCCCTCCTCCTCCTCGCCGCATTGCCCCTCCCCCCCTCATTCGCGCGCACCTCCCATTCCACCCCTCCCCACCAGTCCTCCAGCCAAAGGAACCTGGCTGTCGCTTTCGGCGACGCACCAGCGCCCTCGGCGAACCGCGCTGCAACGAAATCGCTGCACTACTCGAGAGTAGTAGGATGACACGTTTCCGACATGATGCGTGGACGCCCAACGCGCGGGCCTACGTGACACGTCGAGGGCGCCTGACACGCGCCCGCGCTACAATTCACGACCGAAGTCGGAAACTTAGCTCTGGCGGCGCACATGCGGTAACACACGCATGCGTTCGGCATCGCCCGCGCGGGGCGGCTAACAAATTCGCGGTGTTGCGGTAAAAATGCCATTGTGCCCAACGTCGTTTCGAAGCGCGCTGCGGCGCGCCGCGTTCGAGTTCCCCTCTGCCGTCCAGATGGCGGACCCTGCCGCTGAGGCCTGCGGTGGAGATCCCTCTGGGGCTGCAAGCCGTGTGATGGTGTGCGCTCAAATGGAGCGGCGTCGCCATGTGGACCCTGCCACTGGCGCCTCCGGTGGGGCTCCATGGGGCCGCGGAGCGATGTGTTGGGCGTGCCGAAACAGAGAAATTACACAGGGAGGGGCAGGAACAGAAAAAAGGGAGAAGAGGGGGGAAGGGGGGGGACGACGACGAGGAAGGGAGAGGGGAAGAGAAACGATGGGGCAGGAAGAAGGGGGGGCGAGTTAGTAGGGCGAGGTGGGAGGGGGAGGGGAAGATGCGGGAAAAGGGGGAAGGAGGGCCAGGGGGGGGGGAAAGCCAGGGAAAAAGGAGAGGGATGGGGCAGGGGGGAGGGTGGGCGAGTTAGTAGGGAGGAGGAAGGAAGGGTGATAAAGGGGGAGGGTTGGAATATGAGGGAAAACCGTGAGACATCGTGTCAACCAGCAGCCCCAACTTGTCCGCAGCAGGGCCCAAATTTCTCCGCGACGCCCCTGCGAGGCTCCCACGAGTGCCGCCTGAAGGCCCATGGCGCCGCCGAGAACGTCCACAATGCCTTGCAAGTTCTGCGCGAAAGCCCCCAGGGCATCTTCGAAGTCCCCTCGCGCAGAAAAGCGAGACCTGCACCGACGCCCAAAAGGCTCGCGACGCACAGCGCAGGCATAGCGGCGGGATTTGCCACAGGCATCGGAATACCAAAGCCTTCGCACCCCCCCGAATCTCCATTGGGAACTCCCTGGGGCGAGCTCCACGCAGCGTTCGCCCTGGCCGACCGACGCCCCCCCCCCGAAGGGTTGGGCCAGGCAAGCTGAAGTCGGGGATGCCCGCCACCATGTCCCCTCGCCCTCTTCCTCCTCCTTATCGTTTTCCTCCTCCTCCTGCCGATCTCTCTCCTCCTCCTCTTCCTCCCCGCCGCGCCGCCATTTCCCTCCCCCCCTCGCCGCGTGGTGCTACTGCGCTCCCGTTAGGGCCGCGAATCGCCCGGCGAACGCGGCGCGACCTCGTGGACGCACCAGACTGCTTCGACAAACCGCCCAACCAAACTGACCCACAAAATGTCCACCCGGACCGTCGGACAAAATTGCCGCGGGGCCCAGGGTGGGTGCATCCTAACTGTGAAATTACAATGAATCCGCCCCGCAGCGAAAGCTTGGAACGATTTTGTCTCGACACTTTCTTGGGTCGGTCAGTTTTTTTTGCCGCGGCCGTCGTTTTTTTTTGTCGGGCCATTTTTTTTTGTCGGCCCATTTTGTCGGGCCGGTTTTGTTTTGTCGTTTTTTTTTTTTTTTTTTTTTGTTTTTGTTTGTTTTCGTTTTTTGTTTTTTTTTCGGGCGGTTCGGTTTTTGGTCGGTCAATTTTGTCGGGGCAATCGTTTTTTTGTCGGCCGGGCGCCGCGCGCAGCGCATGGATGCAGGGGGGCAGACGGGTCGAATGGCAGCAAGGGCGCACGCGCGCAACGCATAAGGAGAACAAGAAGGAACGCGAACCAGGGCAAGGCAAGAGCAGCGCGGGGGGGGTGCGAGGGGGGCGGCAAGAGCAGATGATGACGAAATGAGAAAGGCGTTTGCTTGTAGAGTACGTGCCCCGACGGATCCACGCACAGCCGGGCGCCGAAGTGATCGCAGCACCTTTGGTTCCCAATCTGTAGCCTCGATGCCAGCATCGCAAGCGTACGCAGGATGCTCTGTGGGCACAGTGCCCATGAAGTCCGCCCCGCGCGTGACGCAGCAAGCAGGCGACGTAACTCAACTCCTTCGCGCCGAGAGGCGGGCGGCCACGCATGTCAAGAAACTCAAAGAGCCCCTCGCGGTCGCCCACGGGGCCTCGCAAAGGCCGATTAGGACCTGGACTAAAATAAGCCTGGCGAAATACCCAACCATACGCAGCTGTGGGAACCATGTGGGGCCACGACTGCGCGGGGGGTGCGCCAGGATGGGGCGGCGCCGCCATGTGGACCACGCCACTGGGGCCTCCAAATGGGGCGCAGCCGCCGTGTAGACTCTGCCAGCAGGGCCGTCAGTGGAGCTCCATGCGGGGCCACGAACCTTGCGAGGGGTGCGCCCACGTGGGCGGTGCCGCCATGGAGCCATGCCATTGGGGCCTTCGGTGGACCTCCATGTGGGGCCGCGAATCGGGGGGGGGTACGCCCACATGAGGCGGCGCCGCCACGTGGACCACGATCCAGCATGGATCCTTGCAGATCGGGCCTGGCGAAAGCATAAAGGTATCCAAGAATTTCGGGTCCTGTTCGAGCCCATCGATATCCTCCTGCGTGAATGCATAATCTTCCTGGCAATCATGGTCGGCCCACGCGGCGCAAAAATAATTGCCCTGCCTGGCCCGCTCGCGCGCCAGGCTATTAGCAGGGGCCATTCCACCATGCCTGGCGTAGTGGAAGCTCTTCTGTTTCGTGAACCCGTACTGGTCGCAAAAGTTCACAGGGAGGCCCGGGTGCGCAAACACGGCAACACAATTTAATGCGTTCCTGCCCGCCGCCACGTTGCCGACGCCTCCCTGGTGTCTCACGCGAAAGTACGTCTCGCGTGATCGCGTCGCTTTGGATGCGCAGCGCGGTTTTCATTATGGTTTTGTGTCCCCGAGAATTTTCAGAAGTGCGCCTGGCGACCTGCAAATTTGCACAACCAGTTGCCATCGCGCCGCGACTTCTGGCGATGCCACCGCCCTCGAACATGCGCGCGCGCACGTGCGAGCCCGCGGTTGTAGGTTAGCGCGCGCCGGCACGCACATCGCGTTTGCTTGTCTACTTCTCCGCTCATCATGCTGTTGCGCGCTGTAGTGTCGCATGGGGCTCGCGCGTGGTTGCGCGACCTTCAATGTGTTATTGAACGCAAGGGCGCCTTTGATGTCGCCGTGGCAGTGCCACTTGCTCCGAGGTGTTTATTCGATTAGCACCGCTGCCGCTGTCATTGGCGCGGCTGTCCCCGATCGCAACGTCGCGATTGGTAGGCAATTCGGTCCGCGTCCTTTCGCGCCAAACGCTGTTATCGTGGTCCTAATCGGGGCATCAGTTTGCAGCAAGGAGCATCGCGCGGGCGCTCGCGTTCTCGCGTCCGGTCAGCCGCGATTCGCCCAACGCTGTGCCGATCATTTGGCGTTTAAGCGCTTATTTTTTGAATCACGTTTTGTCGTCAAAAGCTTCGCCAGTAGAATGACATTACTGAGGCGTGGCCGCGGGGTTGACATGTTCGTTCGCTGGCGCATCGACGAAGCCACGCGTGCGACGAGCACGCGCCGCGCGCAGTCGGGATCCCAACTGCGCAGGAACGCGAGCGCAGCGCCGAGGCAAGAGTGACGTGTCGGCTTTCCGCGCGGGACGTGCGCCCCGTCCCATTCTTGCCAAGCGTTCCGCAGATTGGGCGATCGTGTGTTCATGGCGAGACGGCGAATTTGTTGGGGTCAGATCGGGCAGGATGGGGCTCCCGAGACTGGGCCGCTACTGGGCAGCTAGGTGGCAGAGTGGGAATATACTCCAAGAGGACATAAGAACATCTTAAAGCAGAGGAGGGTCGAGCAAAGTAGAGTAGGTTCGGATTGGGTAGGGAAAGGTAGAGTAGAGCAGAGCAGGGTAGAGCAGAGTAGACTAGATGGTAGAGTAGAGTTGGGTAGACTAGAGTAGAGAGTGGAGTAGAGCCCACCCCAGTCCATTCGAGTCTACCCCACACCAGTCGACTCCGATCCAGTCTTTTGCTTTATCTGGAGTCTGTGCTGCGTAAGGTGCTACTAGAAATCCTCGTTGTTGTTGAGAGATTCGTGGCAGATTTTCAGCAATGCTGGGGGGCTCGGCCCCTGGTCAAAAAAAGGGGCGTCGTTTTCGGCGCATCTCGCCGCCTGTGGTCCGCCCGCGGGAGCCGGCGGAAGAGCTGCGGACGGCGGCGGCAGCACAAATGAACCGCTTGCAGATGTGGTTTCAGGATTTCGGGGGTCGGCACAATTGAGCCAGCGTCGACAAGGCTGGAGTATCATGCCGCACCGTCGACGCCCATCCCCATGTCGACGCATCGACGATTCGGTGCAATCATCCGACCCAGTTTACGTCGCCCTTGTTTATGAAGCCTCACGCGCCTCCCTCGGCTCTCACCCCGTGCCTTTTTCACATGTGACTGGTCACCCCGCTTTCTCCACCATCGTCATACCAATGCTCCCGAATGTTGCCGGCAAGAGTTTCGAACGTGGTTTCAACAAGTAGGTAGTTACGCAAGACGTGTTGAAACAATGGTTGTTGCCACAAGCCCGACAGCTATTGAACTTCACAATGGGATGGGATTGTACAAGTGGCGCGGGCATTTGGTTGGGAGGTCAACGCGTCCTAAACTATAGTGTAGGTAATCCGCTCAGAAGCGAGCTCTGCAGGCCCAGATGGATAACCGATCGCATGCAAGGACAATGCAGTATATCTCCAGAGATATTAAGCATGGGTGGATAACAAATATCTGATGCAACACGACGGCTAGCGGAAACACGAGGGCATGCGAAACCATGTCCGCAGTATAGGACCGCGCCAGCTTGAACAAACAGCGTAAAGCCAAGGTGTTGGCGTTTGCGCAATTTCGAAGCTACTGCATGGACTGGAGCGATGTGTGCAGTTGAAGCCCGACAGACACAGTCTCTACAGGTTCCAGGCAAAGCACCTTCGGCGTATCCACAAAACACGGGCGTCTTCCCCACCGACAAGCAATACGACAGTGAAAGCAACAGCAGACGTCAAACCATTTTTTCGGTGTTTCATTCCGACGTCTACGTCATCTTTATGGTAGGGTTGCCGTTGTTTGTCGAGACAGCCTTCCAATGAGCATGATTTTTGAGGTGGGAGTGGCAGTCCACGCGCGGCCGAGAGATTGGGCCAGTGCTCGCGCTAGACGGCGCCCACGCCTGCAGGACACAATTCGTGCGCGCGAGAGCTTCAGAGACGGCGCGGGGATCGAGCCAGACCGCTTGCAGCCTCCATTGCTCGGAGCCGCGAGTGAGAGAGACGCAAAGCAACGGAATCGTCTGCGCCGCGTAAGCCGCGGTGTGAAGTCGCCATGCACTCTCGCGCAAGACCCGTTCCCCATCGTCGGTCAAATGTTTGGCCCAAGGTTGCGGGCGAGCATTGCCGATAGTCCTTCCCTTTCCCTCTTCCCTTCCCTCCTCTCCCTCTTCCCCAACTTCCCCTTCCCTCTAGCCACTTGGGCTCGAACACCATTTTGGCAGCTCGAAGCACCGACCTCGCACCTCCCCACGGTGCGGTCGTTTACTGTTTGTTCATCCTTTCGAACAGACGCTTGGGCCGGCGAAGTCGAGGCCTTGATCACGAGACCCACGCCGGCAATGTCCCGCATAATTAATGCAGGAGGAGGAGGAGGAGGAGGAGGAGGAGGAGGAGGGGGAGGGGGAGGTGGGATCTGAGCAGAGCCCTGCGGGCCATCGCCTTCGAATTCGGGAGCGGGAGCCGGCTCGGAAAGGACCGAGCCGCCGCAGAGCGCGGCCGAGGACGCGACCGATGCGTAGGACGAGGATGTGGCGACATTATCCCGGCCGGCCTTCGCCGAGAATGCGGTGATCTGGACGCCCGAAATGGGCGCGGAAAGAATGGGCACGATGCCCAACAGCAGTTCCTGTTCATTTTGAACAGGATTCGTTGTTCACGCCACCGCGGCCTGTGTCCATTTGGGACAGAGGGCCTCCTGCCCAACAGCGGCCACTGTTGGTTCGGGACAACATTTGTTGTTGGGTATTGTGCCCATGTTTTCCGTGCCCATTTCGGGCGTCCAAAGGTGACATTAACCCGGCCGGCCAATCGAGCACCGTTCTCTGTTATGTGGAACGAGCGGCCAGGCATCTTGAGGACTCCAGGAGAAACAAACACATCTCACGGCAGCAGTGTCCGAGCCGTGGAGCGTGTGCGCAGGATGCGGCTTTCAGGGCTTCGATCACACATTGCACACGTTACGGCAGCATTCCTTGAAGCGTCGCAAATGCAACAGATTTGTCAAGCTGTGCGCGCCGAAGCCCAAGAGTGGTGGAGGTGGCAAACAGGCAACCAAACTTGAACAACGTAGGGAACGTGGGCAGCAAGGGCTTCACGGGCACCTTCCAGGCGCTCGCGACGGCCATGGCGCACCTCGCCGACCCCGGCGGCAAACAGGTACTGTACTGGCAAAACAGATCGCGGCGGCAGAGAAGGCGGCAGCGACGCCTGCTTCCACAACAGTGTCCCCGGCTGAGGGGGTCCGCCGTACCGAGGGCGTCGCCACCAAGGCCGAGCAGGTCGCGAAGTGGCGGGCCGAGGCGTTGGCACTCCGTGAGAAGATCCACTAGCGGCAGGGGTTTCTTGATGTCGGTCGGTGCGTTGGGCATTGATTTTCCCCCTGGCATCGTGGAGTCTCACGCCTTCAGTCGCAATCGTTCGAAGTGGGCATGGTGGGCGCGAGCTCTCAAGCTGAAGTTTCTCGACGATCCTGCTCGGGGCACTTGGGGAACGACCTCGGAGGCGACGGCGGCGCAGCCCGGCGAGGGCGGGGAGATCTCCTTGGCGCTGGGCCGCAGGAGCGTCCAGCGTTTTTTTTGAGAAGCCTCGAGGAGGCGCCCGCAGCTACTGCGCCGAGGTTTTTGATGCTCTCGACGGCTTCGTGCCGACGCTCGTGCATATGAGCGGTTTATCGGTTTCCGTCACAGTTTTACGCTCGCCCGCCAGTGCAAGTTTCAGGCTATGCTGCTCAGAGGTTGAGGTTGTCTAAGCTCGGCGCGTTTCTCAAATCGGCGAAGCCTCCGTGCATGGTAGTCGGTGGCTCCAACAATGGCGCTCACATTTTCGGCGGGAGTGCGTTCAGCAAGCGCGTCGGAGGGCTAGGCAGTTCTCGCGTCGATTTCGCCGTGGCCTCTGAATTTTTCATCTCGCGTATTCAGCGCGTCAATATTGTTGTCGACGCACGATTGGCCCCGCGCATCGGCTTAGACGTGCCCTTGCGAGGGGCCGGGGGCCAGCTAATGATGCGGCCATTCGATGTTGCGGCACATGCACCTCAGGCAGGTCGCCCGTCAGCATCGGCGGCGACCGTTTCAAGGGCCAGCGCCAAGCGTCTCGAGCAGCAGCTTGCCTTCGAGGAAATACACGTGGGCGCGCCGGGGCTGAATGCGAAGCCCTTTCCACGAACACCATATACAATGGACCTCATCGTGATTTATGCTTCAGACGCTGGTGCCCTCGACCCTTCCCCGTCGATTTCGCCCGAGGGGGGCGCGGCTAGCGCCTCCCGGGACTGGGGCATTGCTGAATTCGGGGCCGAGGAAGAGGATCGGGTAGGTCCAGGGCCCCGCGCAAGGGGGCCCGGTTAGTGGTGGGGCCCCAGAGCCTTTGAATTGGCCAGAATCACTAAACCAGGTCTGCCGTAGCTGTTTTTTTTTGTCGGGTGGCGGCAGTTCCGGTTTGTGGAGCGGGGCGGGGACGGGGCGCCCCCCAGCGCACATCATTAAATTAGGCACCACTAAACCCAGTTTTGCCACTGCCCGAAGGGAGGATTTTTGGGCTAACGATTCGCGTTTGGCCCCCGTTGAGCTGCAGCTTGCTCGGGGAATTCGGGTCTCCCTGGAAGGGCGCAGTCAAGCAGCGATTGGGGTTCCGCACAGTCCACCCCATCTGAAAGCCCAATGGGCGTCGGGCCCCTGGAAGGGGAAAGGTAGCAGCCTCGCCCTTGCTGCGGCTGCTACTTCTCCTGCTCCCCCTCCGTCTTCCGATGTCCCCTTCTCCTCGTGGGTGGCCGTTTTGGCCCAAACGCCTTGGCAGGCGCGCTCTACTCGCGACTTCTGGCCTCCTATCAGACAGTCCTATGCTTTCGCGGCAGTTGTTCTTCACGTTCACCATGTCTCTAAAATGTTTCCTCCAGATTGGTCGAGGCGGCCGAGCGGTCGATTCTCGATCGCAGTGGCCCCGGCATTGGCTCCAGGTCGCGTAGCGAGGAATGCGCGCTCGAGGTTGCGGCCGTCAAACAAGCGGATCACGTCTGATCCACATAGTGGTCTCGCGTGCACGACGTGGCGCAGCGGGTTCTCAGGCGTCGTCGTCGTCGAGTCGGCGCTGCGCAGTTGGCTCGTCTGTCAGCTGCAGGTCTTCGATTGGCGGACCAGGCGCTGGATGGGGCAGGCGCGGCTGTCCCGGCGGGCGCAGGCAGTTGGGGCATGTTTTCGAAAGGTGCGCGAAGACCTGTCGACCTAGAGTTCGACCGTGTGGCAAGTCTGGAGGGGCGCGCATTTAATTGGGCACACAACATGGCAGCAGCCGTGTCTCTTTGAATTTCAGCAATGGTTTTCGTCTTTAGAGACTCAAGGCATTGATCGCACAAGCGTCGAGGATTCGGATCCCGAGCGCGACGAGTTGTACGACGCCCTCGACAATATAATCCTTGAGTTTCAATCTCGGCACATCCGCAAGATACCGTTGATCGCCCCGTGGAGAAATCTCATGCCAAGGGGCGCCCCAGCGTTGCTGGCAGCGCATCGATCCCGAGGACTTGTGAGGTGATTCGCGCCAGCGCTGCGATCGAGCAACTGGCGCCCGCTACGGTCGATGAAGTCCTTGCGGCCCTGGCCTTCATGTAGCCTCGGGTTGGTCGTGGCATTGGCACATTGGCCCCTGTAGATTTCCTGCGTCTACCAGATGAAGGTATCTAGGCGCTTTCGTGATCTGTTCGCGCCCATTGAAGCAGGGCGATCATGGCCATGGCCAAGCGCGCGTGCCAATTATTGCGGGGGGCATTCGGGTGGAGATCGAACCAGCGGTTCGATTGCCATGTTCGTTCGAGTGTGGCGCGTGAGCTGCGCGTGAAGGATTTGACGAGGCGGAGTCTGGCCATTGGGATGCAGCCGTTGCAGGTAACAGCGCCCCACAAGAGACTTCTGCGCGTGCTTTGGAGGAGGAAGTACAGGCCCAGCTTCAGATCCCCCACGGCCGCGCCCTCCGGGACATGGCCTCTTTTGTTGACTCCATCGAATTTGCCCCCCATCGCCGGATGTGTTTTGACTAACGGTTTTTCTTTCATTGATTTGGAAGTTCAATTATGCTTGGCTGCGCGGATGCTGGAACATTTAACTGGTTCTCGGAGATTTTCGGGGCGGCGTGTTCAGTGGTGCAGTGCCCCAGGAACAGCGCGCGCTTCGGCAGGCCAATCGGGGCTGGAGTGCGTCGACGCATCTGCGGGGCTGAAACCTTTCTTAGACAACGCATTTGGATTGGCGACTTGTCTCGGCGAGCATCTGGACCCAGACAGCATGGAATGCCCACTTTGGTTCGTGGCGGCATCGCCGTAGCGAAGGAGCTCCAATGCTTGCATGTGGGTCTGGATGACAAGGGTGTTATCCGATGTTCTCATCACGCAGATGCTGTAGCGGTTGTGCGCGCCTTGCAGCGATGAGGTATCCATGTGCGCGCAGCACTCCAGACGGCACGGTTCGGCGCGGGCCCCGGAAGTGGCAAGAGGCGCGTTCTTGCCACAGTGCGGCAACGGCCCATGAAGTCAGGAAAGTCTCGCGCCCGACTCAGGCGCTTTACGCAGGCCGCTCGACGCTGGCAGGCCTCGGCCAAGCTCCAGCGCGCGGGGCCACGGGCAGCGGCATTTCACGGACATCGCGTGCGCGGTCAATATGGGTCGGTGATGCCGGCTCAACGACGGCGCCTTGGAGTTGCAGCAGAATCGGCCAGAAGGGGCCCATGCTTGACCACGCTATCATCTCTGCGGTTGCCAGTCTGTGACCCTGGCTGCCTATTCCCTCGGCAGCGTGTATCTCAATGGCTTGCTGTGCGGCTGTCAGATGTTCGTCTCCGTCGGTCCATCGCGCTTGCCTGGCCCGAAGCCCAAATCTGCTGCACATCTGCCTTCTCTCCCCGCTGGGCAGAGCGTTAGGCGCATTCGCGGGCCCATGGCTAGGGTGAGTCTTTACTTGCTTGGAGCTGGGAGGTCGCCCGGCCCACCCATCGATTGGGGTGTGCCGAATGACGGTTCTTCCGAAGCACGTGCGCGGCTACTCCATAGCAGTGTTTTCGAGGCTTTTGGTCAGGCGACCCCACTTTTGGACGAGCTGCAACGGACGTGCGAAATCAAGCCGTGGACGGGCTCGGCCAAATCAGCACTGCGAGGAGGGCCTTGAGAACGGGGCCGACATGCAGTCTCCTCGTCTCATGCTTTGAGACCTCTTGCAAGCTCGCAGGGGGCGACAGTTATCAGAGTTGCTGGTTTCCTTGGCTACTGAAGGCTCCTGGCCTAAATTACGCTCTCGGGAAGCCGGCAGTCGGGAATATTACATGCGCGATCGATGCGCGCTAGAAGTGGGCACGCCTTTGCACCGCCTTTGGACATGCGGAAAAAAAGGGGTCACGTGCCTATAGTGACTCTAGCGCTTTCCTCCCACAAGCAGCTGCTGAGTCTGAGGCGTTTTCTTCCTTTGGATGCGTGGCTTTATCCCTACTTCCTGGACGTCCCTCCCTCCTCCGCCTTCGGTCGAGCAGATTTCTGGAGGCCACTTGGTGTAGTCTCCCATCGTTTTTGATGGCGCCCGGGAAAGACAGGATCCTCGGGATCCCCGTCGTTGGCGCGCAGTTGTTGCTATATTTACGTCATCTAGTTTCATTCGTCTCGTCTTAGGCCCTTTCCTCATGGCTCCTTTTTTCACGGGGCCCGCACAGAGCGTGCCTAGGGTGGGTGCATGCTTTCGAATGGGCTCGCAGGAAAAGTGTAGGAGTTTTCATTCATGTCACCGGTTGCGACGGGGATGGTCTCTAGAGCTTTCCAGAACACGAGAGGGCTCACAGTCAGACGCTGGAAGGGGGATCGACAATCTGCTGGCTTCCCAGGGACGGGCTCCCTCGCGTATAGTAGTGATGCACGTGCCCTCACATCAGACCGTGGCCGAAGACGTCAAGCGTCGAATCTCATCGTGGCCAGTGCTTGGCAATGCGTGCGTCGACGCCACTGCTGGCGAGGCCGCCGCGCGCGCGGGTCTCGCAGGGCTGTGCTGTCAGGTTGCACACCATCGAGCAGAAGGCCCTTGCGGCTCGGAGGAGGTAGTTGCGTCGGTCTCGATTCCGTACGAGCGGCTCGGTTCTCTGGCGATGAGAGGGCCCGTGGCGTTGGTAGGGCTCCTCCCCCTTCTCCTCCTCCTCCTCCTCCTCCTCCTCCTCCTGCTCCTCCTCCTCTTCCTCCCGTGGTTTTTGCACGCTTCGCGTCTGCCAACACCCTGGCAGAAAACGGGAGGGCCTGCAACGTGTGCAAAGGCTCTGCTACCAAGGCCGTGTTGTTCGAGTGGCGAACCATAGTACTTTCATGTTCAGCCAGTGTGGAGTGAACTTAACCAATTTCCTACAGGACGCCGTTTGCACTTATCTAGTGGCTGGACGAACCACTTACACGCTTTGAAAGATAGTAAAGGTCTTATGGTTTTGGAGCACCTGTGGGTCCTACGTTCAGGCGCGGCTCGGAGGCCTGGGAGACGTGTAAGCTACCTGTGACCAAAGCGAGACGCGAGTATCTTGACAGGGTATCTCGCGGTTTGTTCCCGACGTGTTCAGCGTTTGAGCTCGGGTATCATTTCGGGATGGCGGAAATCTTGGAAACCCCAATTGCCCTCTCCCACGAATGTGCATCCCACACGCAGGCTGCTATGTTGATGATGAGTTGTGCGGCTCATCCTCGCGACACGTTGGGACGAATGTTCTGGCGTGTGTGCCCCGAGTCTCTGCATTGGCTCGGCGTTCCATTAAGTGTTCTTCCACGTGGTGTGTCGCCATTTTGCCGATGTGCCGTCAGTGCGCTGCTTTGCGGGTGTTTCTTTTATTGCATATGCGCCTTTTCTGGGGATGCCTCAGTGGCCTGGGCGTTATCTGGCGTGTGGCGACCGTCGCATTCGAGCCTCCGATTGTTACGACTCGCTTTGTAACTTTCAGAGGGTTTCAGTAGACCAAATTTCCCATTCGAGGGCCCAATTTCTTTTCTGTGGGAGGGCCTTCTTTTTTCCCTTCTCCCTTTCTTTGCCCCCCGCCACCGCAGGGACCACTGCGGCCTGCACCAGCGATGCCTAGCGAAGCGAGTGCCCATTCGAGGATCTCATCCGAAATCTGGCAGAGTAATGTCGTGACCGCCGTAGAGGTGGGTAGAGCTTTCGACGAGCCCATCGCGGCGCCTTTGTGTCGTGTGCTCGGCCGCCTCTGCGGCTTTGCGCCTGTGTCTCGTCGCCTCTCCGAGATCTGGCCTCAATCCTCAATCCTTGCCCAGTCCTGCTCGATTGTGCTTCTGTCTGTTCTGAACTCTAGGCCTCCCCGATGGGGTCCGAGTAGATGGAGTCGGCGGATTCCGACGCGCCGCGATGCATTTCCGAAGTATCGCCGACGCGTCGCCGATGCGGCTCGATGTGGAGCCACATGTTTTCCACGCCGAGGTCGCCGATGTATCGCCGACGTCCCAGATGCATCACCCATGCATCTGCGATGCGGCGAGTTCCTCTCCCGCCCCGTCTGCTCCGACCCCATCTGGGAGTCCGACTAACTCAGTCTATCTTCCAGGATGGATGTTGTTGGTGGTGGAGCCCTCGGAGCAAAGCTTGAGGCCAACGCTCTGCATGGCAGATTGCTTTGTGCTTGCAGATGGGGCATCCTCTTTGTTCAGTTATGAACAGTGGTGGGATGTGCATGATCTCTGCATGGCACGCGCAGCACACACAGTTCGTCGGCAAGTGAGGTGATGGATTTAATATCGGCCGTTGTTGCAAGTAATACCGTTTTCTTTTGCCAGACACATGACAGTAGGATGTGTATTGGGCCAGCGAGGTGCATGAATTGATGGCACAGTTGTGCTTGTATTTGCGAACTCGCCGTTTGGTGGCTCAAGTTAAATAACTACGGGAATTGTTATACAGTATTGTCATCCATACGTACTTACCATATTGTCCAGAGGTTATCCACAGAGACGCGATGCTGACGCCTATGCCAAAGGCAATTGCGATAGCCTTGCTCCATTCGCTAGCCGTCGCGGCGACCGGCGATGCGGAGCTTGCGACGGACACCATCCTCATGCAGATCGGTGCTGGAAGTGCGTGGCGACTTCCACAGGCTGCTCAGGGGACGTGAGAGGGCAAGCGTCACCCAAAAGCTGGGGCTCCCATGAGCTAGCAGCAGGCATTGTGGAGATCTTGTCCCTTTGTGCATCTCTTCCCTTGTGGTGGAAGCCCCTGCATGTGTGCTGCGTCCGAGGGCCCTGGGCCGCGATGGAGAGTCGGGTGGTGTGCAGCTGTGCGGCAGGCCCGAACCGCGTTGATGCGGCGGCGACGCCAGCGCGGGCGCTCAGGGTGGAAGTGCACCAGTTGCTTGACGTTGGCCACCAATAGATAACCTCCAGCATCGGAAAGCGGCGATCGATCAAGGATCCGCGCGGCGTCAGAATCCACGCCTACGCTCGACATCGCTCGGACGCGTGGTTTTGTTTGAGGACAGTCGAGGAGCATCCTGGATCATCGAGGAACAAGTCCACGCGCAAAACCGGAACATGCACGGGGGATGGGCGTCCGAGCGATGGCAAGTACGTCATCACGGTGTGAGCGGGCCGCAGGGAGCGCAGAAGTTAGAGAGAAGGGTGGGAGGGAGCGGGGGAGCCGGCGGCTTGGCCCCTCCTGGAGACGTGCCTGTATGAACTCCCCCCCTTCCGTGCGCGGCTGTGCGCGTCCTCCTCTTCCAGCTCAGGGCAGGGACACGTGCAGGTGCCGACCGCCTTGCCGCGCTTTCGCGCCGAGTCGCCCTCGTCGCCACAGCACAGTTCGCCGCGGAGCCCAGGCCATAACGCGCCCTGGGAGAGGGCCTCTGGCCGTCCACGGATGCCGTCCCTGCAACCGGTGCAATCGTTTCCCTTCTCCCCGGCCCTCTCATCTACTGTGGGGGGGGGGGCGATTGATTGGTGCACCAGGGGTCTGAAGCCCATGCGCTTTCTCGGGGTCAGCGGACGCCTGGTGCTGCCGCAAGGAGCACAGAGCAGGGAGTGCCACAGCGCAGTCCTCGTGATGGGCAGAATCGCAAGTTTTCGTTGTACCCGAAGCCGGGCGTATGTTCTGGTAGGAGGAGGAGGAGGAAGAGGAGGAGTCGGAGGAGGTAGGAGGATGAGGAGGAGGAGGTAGGAGGATGAGGAGGAGGAGGAGGAGGAGCTGATGTTGGCATCGTGGTGTGGGCTCCCGTTTTGCACAGGACTTGCGATCCTGTTCAGCGTGTTGCTCTCTCCTCTGTGCTGGCCGCACTCCCGACTCGCCATGGCGGTCATGCCAACGCGTCGGCCACGCTCTCGACTCGGAATGTGGCTCTCACCC
Organism: Prorocentrum cordatum; assembly: GCA_963575745.1. Classification (NCBI taxonomy): domain Eukaryota; class Dinophyceae; order Prorocentrales; family Prorocentraceae; genus Prorocentrum; species Prorocentrum cordatum. Next base: position 7,971 of record CAUYUJ010004892.1, on the reverse strand, counting down.
CAATGCCGATCACGATCCTGTTTGGGTAAGTCATGTATTACCCCAGCGCTTGGAGCACCACGTGGTAGACCCACAATGCTACTATCGGGGGAGCGTAAGACCCGGGTTTGCCGGGACTCGGGTTCGCCATCGTTTTTTGACGACCGCGCCTCGGATTTTGACGAGGAGGAGTTTCGTGGGATGTCTGCAGCGGGAGGCCTCGTCAAAATGCAGGCTCGGCCTCGTCATTTTTTTGACGACCTCGTCGGGCCAACCCGAGTCCCCCGTACCCGGGTCTTACGTCTCCCCGATACTACTGCTACTGATACTGGCCCTACTAATGCACGCCTGCCCTAACCATACAACATCGCTGTTCCTGCTACGACTCTCATGTGTAATTATGCGTCTGCAAGTCGTGCTTACCCTACTCCGCTATTGAACGTTATGTTTCTTAGCTGGCCAATTCATTCGACTACTATCAGTGTTGGCTTGACCCGCAACCTCACAACCAATCTTGCAGCTTGCAGTGCCGATGTTCGATACCGCTGATCTTTTGGTACCAATTCTATGGTTACGGGTTGCATCTGCAAGGGGCGCAACCAATGCGCTGACCGATTTGCGGAGCAGCTTTTAGGATCAACGTGCGACTTTCAATTTAAGCGGAAGCTTGAGATCTATGTGAGGGGTGCAACTTATGTGCGAGGCCCTATGTGTGTACTTGTGACTTGGACCCCATGGGTGCTATCCATGAATGGAACTTGTTCGTGGGACCCCATGAGCGGGACTCACAGGCCTTCTGTTGCCGACCTCCGCGGAAGGAGCGGAAGCTCTAATCGAAATTCATGGCAACCTAGCGCAGTTCAGGGGAACCCAATATTGGTGCGGAAGTCAAGCGAGGAAAACACACCCGGACCGGACAAACGGCCCTGAGCGTTTGCTACAAAGCCTTGCCCGTTTTTTTGTTTTCATTGGGCGCGTTTAGTAAACGACTTCGCGTGTCGGGGTGGTTATGATGGGGGTGGATTTTTTGACTTTAGGAAGGTTTGGCGGAAGGCCCGGAAGAATGAGGGAGAGGGGCTATGGTCAGAGGAGCAAGTGGTCGCCCCATTGCTGCGCTCCAGGGGTCCCAATTTTCTTTTTGCTGTTCCGAGCGGCGTTGTTGTCGTCGTCGTCGTCGTACCGTGAGCCAATCGCATCGTGACATCGCCCTCGTCCTTGGCTGGCACGAGCCAACATGACGAGACGCGCTCACTGGAACCTGCCAGGGCCCTGTGGGCGCGCACCAACGCAACTGTGGAGGGAGGGGTGGACGAGCTGAGGGAACCCATTCAGAAACAGTTTGCACAAGCATTGCGCGGGGAAGTACGTACGAGTGGCACCTCTCAGTGCGGTATCACTACAGAAGTTGGTGCCACTGCTCCTGCCTGCACCCTAGCTATGATTAGCATACTACCAGTAGCATTTCCACGGCGTCGTCGGCGGCGGCGACGAGAGCCACGTACGATCATCCTGGCCACACTTTAAACTTGTGGTCCTACCACGTAAAAACGCGCAAACCATTTGTACTCGTGTTTTCTTTTCTACGGCACGTACGTGTTGTGCCATATCATTCCTAGTCAACATACCAACCACTTATATGTTACGCTGCTCGTGATATCCCGCGTCGTACCATCATTCCGCCGCTAGTACTTACACAACGGCCGCATGCTTTCAAATGATTCGCATAACTATTGGGTTGATCCCTGATGTGCTCAATCCTAGTCATTGCTGTTCCACCACTCGGGATACGGGTGCACGCAGAGCTGGCTTCATTGTCATGGCTATTTCTGCCAGTTGATGCTCTTGCGCCCCACATCCGGAAACTACAAATACAATGTTTTGTTCGCTTTCGATGACTTGCCTTATTCAGAGCGCTACTATTGCCACTGTGAGTTTCGTTGTCGCTGACGCCTGCGGCGAATCACTGCCGCCCCCTGCCTTCTGGGAGCGCAGGGAAACGGTCGAGCGAAGATGCCGCCATGCCAGTGGACTGCTTGCCCTCCCATCGCTTGGGGAAACCGCTGAGGGAACACCAGGGAGGGGCCCTCTGGGGTCACCTTGGGGCTCTGTGGTCTTCTCGGGTGTCTCTTGGGGCTCTCTTGGGCCACCCTTAGGCTCTCTCTTTGTCCGCCTCCTTGTGTCGCCTGGCGCCTTCGGAGACCGTCTTGGGGAGCCCATGTGGGTCGTTCGATGCTCGTCGGGGCCTTCTTGGGACTCTTTTCTGGTGGTCTTGGGGCTCTCTTGGAGCCGTCGTTGGGTTGTCTTGGGGCCATATTGGCGCTTTCTTGGGCCGTCTTGGGACCTTTGTGGGAGCCTCTTGGGCCGTCTGGGGGCGATCTCGGGGCCTGTTGTATTGGGGCCCGTTGGGCAGTCTTGGATTCCGGAAGCCCGACATGGCGAGAGCCCAAAACCAAGTCAGAAACACCCGGGGGAAGTAGCGATTTTGGCCTTCTGGAGGCCATGTTTCAGTTTTCTCGGGGCCATCTTGGGCATTCTTGGAGGCATCTTTGGGCCATATTGGGCCTATTTGGGGCTACTTCGTTTTGGCTTGAACGACATTCTTCGCCATCCTGGAGATCATCTGGTGGCACCGTGGCAGTCGGAGCCATCTTGTGGGACCTCTTGGGGGGCCTCTTGGGGGCCGCCCTGGGGCGATCGTGGGCGCCCTTCGGGCCGAGAAGCCGAGAATGGGACGCTTTTCTGTTGTCAAGAACGCTTTACATGAATCTGAGCGTCTTTTGCTGGACCCCCGGGGCCTGCTCGGCGGGCCAAAGTTAAGTCGGGCGCGCCCCCCCTACAGGAGGAATGGTCCAAAATAGTTCAGGGGACGCGGACAAGTTCTCAATATATGTTTGTATACGTCCGGGGTATTTTTTTACTTCTCTTCCAAGATGCGCCTGTAGGGGGACATGCCCGACCTGAGGCCAAAGTGCCTCCCCCAGGAAGATCCATGGGAGCCGTCGTACGGTCTGGAATTTCGGCCTGCCGTGTCGGACCGCCGTTTCCGGCCCTCCATGCTGCGGCGCGACATGCTATCCGAATCTCGGGCCGAACGAAAGGGGGGGATAGGGAAAGGGGGGGTTACGAAATCTGCTGCATGCAGCTGGTTTCCGCCCCGCCACCAGGCCCATTCCTCGATACATGGGCGCCTCCCGGCGCCGGGAGGCGCTGGGAAAATCAGCTACGTGAACTGATTCTCAAACCCCCCCTTTGCTATCCCCCCCTTTCGCCCGACCCGAGAATCGCAGCCCCCAGGCGTCCAGTCGCGAGCTTTCTCCAACCTCCCGCGCCACGGAGCGGAGCGACGCGCTGTCCGCTCGCACGGCGTAGCGCGTTGCCAGGGCCGCCGCCGCGGCACGCGCAGCAAAAACCTGCCCAGCCGCAGGGCGTGCTGGAGGTTCCGGCAGGGCTGGACCTAAACGGTGTTTTTGGTGATTTCGTGGGTCGCTTGCGTCTCGACTTCGTCATGCAGCAAAGGTGGATTGGAGGCAACAGGGGGGGGAAAACGAAAGCCAAACGAAAACGAAAGACACCGCTTCGGTGCAGCCCCGGGTTCCCGCCCGCAGTCACGCTCGCGAGGCGTCGGGACAGGTCGCGCGGGGCTTCCCAAGAGCGTGCGGGAGCACGGGGGGGACGCCCGCGCCTCGGAGACCCGGGCCCCCGTTCAAGAGCGCGTCCGACAGGAGGCCGCTCTTGTTAGTCCCCTGGGCGATAACAATGTGGAAGTCGACTGATGTCGGGGGCAGCAAAGAGGGGGGTGATGACTAGGGGGGGGGTGGATATCATGGCGGGGGCCATAATATTTGCCCAGATTTCATGGCGCCTCTTCTTGTTTCATTGCGTCCCTGGCCCCCACGCTGGGCCGCGCGCATGCCGCCGGTCATGATTTGCACCCCCTCCTTTTGGACACCCCCCTCTTGGCCGCTCCCGATAATGGAGAGGAAACATGCTGCCAAATCATTTCCAGATGTCCAACACATGTTTGAATGTTGTTTTACATATGTGAAAACAGGCTTGCAACATTTTAAGAACAGGTTTTACGCGTTTTAAACGCGCTTTTTAACTCAATGATGGGATTGTTAGGGTGTCCATTGTCATGGCATCCACAACGATAACGGGCGTGACCATGGGTTGGGGGGAGGGGGAGGGGGGAGGTGGTGGGAGCAGTGCCTCGCGGGACGGTGGTGGAATCATGCTCTGAGCGCTGCGATTGGTCGGTCCACTGATGGGGGTTCCTCACCTCTTCTGTGCGTGCGCCTCTCTTGTGGCCGCGGGCCCTCGCACGTCGTCGGTCAAAGTTCTTGCTGCATCTACGGGTTTGTCCCCGATTATGTTTTGCAACCACGCCCAGCTAGCTTCACTCAACAACCAGCGTAATCATACACGGCGCTGGCCGAAGCATCGGTGTGTTTGGGTGTGTGTGGTGGGGGGGGGGCGCGTCGATTCTGGCCAGATTCGGGGTGCCTAAGGGGCCGCAAGCTCTCGCGATCCTCGCTTGCGCCTCCTCCGAGCATCGCCGACCTCCTTCCCCCGCGCACACGGGCGACAGCGGACGAGAGAGTGGTGGTGTGTCCTCGCCGCGGCGCCCTTCGGCCAGGCTGACTGCACCGGGGTCCGCAAGACCTTCGACGCCGGCTTTGGGGGCTGTGACGTGTACACCTCGAACCGCAACAACCACCAGTTCTGCCACAGGGACTTCGACGAGGGCCAAGGCGGGCAGGAGGGGTGCTGTGGCAGAGGATGCTGTGGAAGGGTAGTTGCCTTATCTTGACCGTCGTCTGCCTTCGAGCCCCCTGCTGCTGCTTCTGATGCCGGTCATCGTCCTTCTGCTCCTTCTGCTTCCTTTCCTGCTCCGCCTGCTTCCCGCTCCCTGCGCCGCTCCCTTGTGGCCTCTCGCGCCTTTCCTGCAGAGGGGGGCTACACACCCCTCGGCCCCTCTCGCAGCCTCCGACGGGGTCGTGCCCACGGTCCCGCCGCAGATTTCAGCACGAGCGCGATCAGCGATCGGGGGAAAGAGAAGCGACACCACCACCGCCGCCAGGGGGGGCACCTCCAGCGACGAGGTCCACGATGCCTCCACGAACTGCGATAAGGGGGTGTCTCGAGCGAGGGGCGGGGACCACACCACCAGGGGGACCCCCCTGGCTCCTCCCGCTGGTGGTCCCTTGTGGCGGCGGTGTCGCTTTTCCTTGTTCCCAAACGAGGGGCCCTTGGTGCGAAACGTTCTCCACTATCCACTGCGAGCCTCTTCGGGACGGCCTAGCACGCTGACTGACAAGGGCTGTTCGCCAACCTGCTCCGTGCGTGGCGCCCCCGTACCCCGCCAGCGGCTCGTCAAGAGTCGCTGGGGCGATACTGCTGTCACCGGCAAGACATGTGGCTCTTACAGCGGGATCGCCACACTCTTTTGAGGGCCTTGGTCGAGGATCCTCCGACGGCAGAGGCTCGCTGGACAGAAGTTCTACCGACCCCACGGTCGACGGGGACAGGGGGCAGATGCCATAGTTTCCCCCTGTCCCTCCAGTGACTCATCACGCCCATCCGGTGCCAATTCTCGAAACAGTTTGTCTGTAGGAAGGGTTCGATATGTATATGTAAATGTATATGTATACATATATATACATATACATATATAAATATATATGCGTCTTAGTACACATATATTGATATAGCTGTACTACTACTACTACTACTACTACTACTACTACCACCACTACTACTACTACTACTACTACTACTACTACTACTTCTGCTACTTTTACTTTTACTACTACTACTACTACTACTACTACTACTACCACCACTACTACTACTACTACTACTACTACTACTACTACTACTACTACGACTACTACTACTACTACTCTACTACTACTACTACTACTACTACTACTACTACTACTACTACTACTACTACTACTACTACTACTACTACTACTAATACTACTACTACTACTACTACTACTACTACTACTACTACTACTACTACTACTACTACTACTACTACTACTACTACTACTACTACTACTACTACTACTACTACTACTACTACTACTACTACTACTACTACTACTACTACTACTACTACTACTACTACTACTACTACTACTACTGTGAGTACATATATACATGGCAAACTGATCCGGCTAGACCTTGGTCCCGCTGGGGGCCGCTGGGTCCCGAGCGCGCCTGGAGGGCCCAAGACAGCTTTTGATGGCTTCCAGAAGGCCCCAAGCTGGGCCAAGAGGGCTACAAGACGCCCACGATTGCCACAAGACAGTCCCAGAGGCCCCCTTTCCGTCCCAAGACACCCCAAGAGGCCTCCAAAGGGAGCCACAAGAGGCCAACATCGCCCAATCCCTTCTGTAAAACGTAATGTTCAGCATCAGCAACTTCTCGCCTTCCCGACGCTCCAAGACGGCCCAAGACGCCCTTCAGATCGCCCCAAGACGGCCCAAGAGGCACTCAAGAGGCCCCCACGACGGCCCAAGAGGGCCCCAAAACGAGAGGCGCCCAAGACGGCCCGAGGAGGCCCCAGAAAGCTCCCGAGAGGCCTCAAGGACCTCCAAAGAGGCCCCCAACAGGCCCCAGCTCCCCAAGAGGCCCCCAAAGAGGCCCCAAGAGACGCCAAAACAGCCCCCAAGATGGGGTCAACACTGTTTCCGAAAAGCACCCTGCAAGCCTCTTTGGGCCCCCTGGATAAGTACGGCGACGGTTAGATCATCAATACATACATGTCTAGATATAATGTGTATATATATAGTATGTCTGTCGTAAAACGATACACATCTGTACATGTATGCATAAAAAATTAAACTTGCATACGCATTCCCAGATGCTAGTATGTGTGCTGCCAGATCTTGCATCGGTCGGGCGACGTTGTCGTCCATTGTCTTATGCCGTCTCCCACTGTTTATCCTTATCCAGATCTCTTTCTATATCCCTATATGTATTCCCATTGTCTCCCATTGTCCCCCCCGTTCTTTTCTCACCGTCTGTCCCTATTCCTTTCCATACCCCATCATATCCCTATCTGTACCCCCAGCTTTGTTCCTCTGCCTCTATCCCCATCCGTTTTATCCTTACCTCTTCCCCTCTCCGCATCCCTACCCTTAGCCCTGTATCCCCAACCCCATCCCTGCCCCTACCTGTATCCCGGTGCCCCCATCGTGACCCTCCTCTGCTGCCCCCTTTCATGGCCGTGGGAAGTTGTCTAGGGTCTTCTGCCGCAAGGGTGTCAGTTTGTCCGCTTCTCTGCTTATCCCACATGGGACTTTGCACGGTAAATGGCAAAGGTCCGATACGTTTCAGTCGACATCGCGCGCCCATCGTGCATTCTCTTATGTTGCATGTTGTTGGGGGCCTCGTGTGTTCTCGGAAACTATGTCTTTTCTTGTGCGTGGAGTCGGCGCGAATTCGACGTAGATTCGACGTGGATTCGACGAGTCCGACATGCACCTGGCACGGATTCGACGCGGATAGGGGCGCGACGGGACAGACAATGTCCCCCGAATCTGCAACGCAAAATTCTCTTGTTCTGATTCTTCACCTCGCTGGTCGCGTTGTTTGCGAGATCCAAGTCGTTTGTGCTGGGTGCTCGGCAGCCATTGGCACCCCTGCGCAAGCCGCGGTACAGCGCGTGCGAAGCGTCGTGCGGTACAGCGCGCTGGCGAGGGAGCGCTGCATCCACTCGCATTCGCTGGTTGTCGGAAGGGCCTGGTCGGCACGAGTCGAACGCCTCCCATCGTGCATCGAGTTGCATTGGGACAGTTGTGCTCGAAGACCCGCTGGAAGTCTCCAACTCGTCGGCGCGCCGCAAGGAGGTGCAAGATGACCGTGTTGCTCCCGCTGCTCCTCCCCTCACTCCTTCCTCCTCCACCTCATTGCCCCTTCCTCCTCGTTCCTTGACTCCCCCTCCTTCTCCCCTCAGGGGGAACGAGGGGGGGGGAACGG
>CAUYUJ010004891.1:1403276-1409828 GCA_963575745.1 Prorocentrum cordatum | reverse complement strand
CCTCCTCCTCCTCCTCCTCCTCCTCCTCCTCCTCCTCCTCCAGCCGCTGCCGCGGCCCGAACAACCAACACATGACGCGGCTACTGAAACTTTCTGTGCCACACATTTCAGAGTGCAGTAGAATGGTGTTGTCTCGTCTCTGGGGCTCCGCCTGACCTTCCAGGGGGGGGAGCGTGCGCCGCCGCCAGGCGGTGGCTTCTCGCCGTGACCGCCATCGAGATCTACACGATGCAGAATGACAATGGCGGCGCCAACCCCCCACCCCAGGCTAAGTTTCGAGTGGTGACCTACAACCCCATGTACATCACGGGCGCCGTCCGAGCTCAAGAAATATCCACAGAATTCAGCAACGTCGGCGTGCTACTCTTGCCTGGAACCTCTCGACGGCAGCACGAAGGCGGCCATAGCCTGTACAGCCACCCAGCGCATTGGGAGGTCTCCTTCGGCTGGACGAGAGCATCTACTAAGAGTTGCGGAGTGAGCATTTTTTTCACCGACGTCGTTTTCCACGAGGGTTTCTTCGCAGAGTATATTGCCCACCAGCTAAGCTGGCTGGCAGATGTGGAGCGGTTCGACTAAAGTCGGGCACCATGGACCTGCTGCTGATGGCCCTCTACTTCCCCGTGATATCCTCGACCAGAGGAACGCACACTAGCTACCGAGTGCTTGTCCAGGCGATGATACAATGGGCCAAGAGTACCATCGAGAGCGTTGGAGGACGATGTACACCTATCATTGGCGTGGATCTAAATGATAAGCTCGGGTACTCGAAAGATGATCTTGTTGACGGGGCTCAGATAGAGGACGTGGACTCCGATCGTGAAGAGACCGACCTTGCAGTGGGGAGGTACGAGGCGGAGGAAGAGGGTATCGCAGGGCGGCTCTGGCATCAGTTTCTATCGGAGTCCTACATGATGGCGGCCAACACATTCTATCCAGCTGGCCCCACATACTACGGGGCACACTCGCACTCATCGAGAATTGATTTCGTACATGTACCACAAGGACTCAGACGTTATATTCATACCTGCAAGGTGCTCCAGGCACCAGGACGACGACTCCAGCCGATCAACACTTTGGAGGATCGAGACCATAGACCAATCTACTTAGAATTCGATTATTCCTTCGAGGCCCAGGCCGTGAAAAAGGCAGACGTGGGACTACGACAGAGTTATGGGCATGCTGAGGGGGGCCGAGTTCTGCAAGAACGCCGTGGAGAAGATACAGCAGTCCATTCTGGACATTGATGAAACAGAATGGCAGAGATTGTGCACGCGCCCGACGACGGACGAATTATGGAACTCAGTGGCCCACCTCATGACGACGACGGCAAGAGAAGAGTTCGAGAGACCCTCGAAGACCGAGACCGAGAAGTCGAAGCTCGAAAAACAGCGCAGCGACCTCCTGGACCAGCGGAAAGCTCTCAGGTGTACACATATCGGCAAAGTACATCCTGATCGTGCCGACCTAGAACTTAGGCTGGCACGGCTTACCTTCAGAATACGACGCTTGTCCAGGGAGATCACGATCGAGCGCAACTCGACGCTCACGGAGGAGTTGAACACAGCATGGGCAGAGCACGACCACAATACCGTTCAACGGCTTGTACGAAGGCTGGCGCGACGAGGACGTGGGCCCCGACAGCGTAGATACTTTGTGGCAAGGGACGAGAACTGCGAGGCCGAGGAGGTGGCCAACTTCCTCAAGACACCTGCGAAAGAAGGAGGACTCGGGGCCCACGATTGTGATTTGACGGCCGAGCTGGAGGAACGTTTTGACCGAGTACATATGGATGATGAACGGGATCGCACGGACGAGCAGAGATATAACGCGATGCAGTTCTGCGACCTCCAGCAGGCGCGCATAGACCTGATGGGCAGCGTGAAGGAGCTCAGGAGGGCTCCCAAACGAAGGGCGACACCTGCATGGTCTATGCCATCGGAGTTGTGGTTACTGATTTTGGACACGGAACAGTGGACTAAGTTCCACAAAGGCGGCCTCGGCTCGGACATGACACCGGCGACGGCGACGGGTTTCTTCGAGCGTTTTGAGGACATCATCGCGAGCTTTCGCCGAGCCATGTGCACACCACTCCTTTTTGACATCTCTCACTGCCTGGGCCTAGACAAGCGGAACGGCGAGATAGGCCCCGCGGGCCAGAGGTGGATACATCTTTTTTGCCCGATTGGGAAGTCCTGGAACGCCTATTTGTGGCATCGGGGACGTAAAGTACGAGAGCAGCTTCCTTACTACTGCCACGGTTTCGCTCGACACCGACGTCGGGAGGATGCGATTGCCGTGCAAACCTGTTTGTCTTTTCGGCTGCAGCGTCAGGGCCTCTCACGCGCAATCGTGAATGAGGACGCCACGAACGCTTTCGCCAGTGTAAAAAGAGAGACCATTCTAGATACGATCGGTGAACTATATGAACCTTCGGACCTTCGGTTTCAACACTCTCGGACGATCCAGGGGGCCCTCCAGATGGAGACATCGACGGGGTCGATTTCGTTGCGACCGACGACGGTCGAGATGATGGGACACCCGAACCCCGCCAGGGCCTTCCCCTACTACTATCTTCGAGGGGTCCAGCCATTTTTAGCCTACCGATCTAGAACGAGCTCTCACCAGTACGCCGAAGCGACCGAGCCGAACGGACTCAGTACCGACGTAGGTCTCTCTATCTATGCTGACGACATCACGAAGTGCGTCATCCCACCACCATACAGCGGCGGTGGAGAGGCGACACATCTTTTAGCCTTGGCCGACAGCAGCAGCATACATCTGTCGGAGTGCTTAGATGAGATTGGAGTTGCGCTCAACCCTGGAAAACGTGCCACACTTGCTCGTCTTTCTGGACCAGGCAGTATAAAACAGCGACGACTTCTCTTCGGTGGCAGCATTCAGTACCCAGGACAGCTGGCCAGGTTCTTGAGGATCCTGGGAGGATGGTTGACTACTTCGGGGCCCCTGCAGGTGGAAAAAACGAAGCGGCCCCAGGCGGGCCGAACTGGTCTGGGACTGATATCTAATTGTCTGGCACATAACGCTACTACGAGTATCAAGAGAATGAGTAGCATTGCCTTTGTACAGTCTGCTTTACTGTCGGGGATGGAGGGGAGGATTCCAGATAACACGTATACATACGAGTGCGACAAGATCGTGATGCGAGCGATGCGACGGGGCCTAGGTAAGCGAGGTCTGCACGAACACGGTGAGGACGAGCCCAGACGCTGGTCGGCACGTGAGTTGTGGACCCACTGGCGCATCCTACCCACAGCGGAGGAGCTTCGACTTCGGAGGATTAAGTGGCACCAAAGCTGGGCTAAGTTTCCATCGAGCCACCGACAGGCCCGAGCTTGCATCCAAGGCTGCATGCGGGACGGGGATCCCATCACGAACGAGGGGCACCTACATCCTGAGGCGAATCCTTGGGCCCAGCAAGTTTTTGTCGGATCTGGTTCTTGCTTATCGGTCTTCAGAGGAGTTCAGAGACCTGGTGCCCGAGGATTTCCCCCTGCTCCGTCTCTTCTACTGCGACGACTACGATGACTGGACGGACATCGATTTCACGATTATTAGAGCGAGTTTTTGGACCTTCTCGATCCCACCGCCGACGAGGAGCGAGGTACACGAGGGGGGCTGGACGAGGATGAGGTGGATGACATACCGAGGCGATTTCATTGCAAACTCTTAGACGAAGACGGACGGCGTTGCTGCGAGTCGTTCCCCACTATGAAAGCCCTTCTTCTGCATGCGGGTAGAGTACATAGAGTACGAAACGAAGCGCCCCTGCTCACGATTACAAACCAGTGCTTTAGGTGCCCCCAGGTGCTCAGTACGCGTGGCAATGCACAACGGCACGTGATGCGATCGTACCAGCACAACATATGTTATCGGGGGCGCAGTACGTACATGGCCCACGAGGTGATCGAGCCGAGCGATCTAGCATGTCCGATTTGCAGCTACACGGCTCAAGACCTAGTGGAGCTACAACTGCACATGCGATCACACTGTGCTCTCCCAGATTCACGGATTGTGGACTGCCGCGCCCGTCCCCGACGCGATGCTCGCAGGCGGCTCCAGCATGGACCTCAGCCAGCTCATGAGGCGTCACAAGCCAGAGGGCGGGGCCGAGGCGGGGGTCGAGCGGGCCCAACGACGTCGGGTGGGAGAGGCAGCAGAGGATGCAGACGACGGCCTAGCAGCCGCGGAGGGCGCGCTCAAGGCGCGCGACATCCAAGCGGCGCTCAACATTTTGCTCAAGATGGCGTGCCACACGCGCAGCTGCTCAGGGACATGGCGGCGTCGGAGTGGATCAGCTTTGTGACGCCGACAGAGGCGGACATCGTACAGGTGCGCAGGCGCACGGGCAAAGAGTACGCACAGGTGGCGGCGATACCCGCAGCCAAGGGGGAATTGGCCTCTCCTCATTTGTACATCGCGCGCGCCGCGTTCAGATCCCTTTCGGGGTCCAAGGAGATCCAGTCGAAGGACGCCAACTCGCACAGGTTGGTGAACATCTTTTACACGAGGTTCGTATCAGGTGCGAACCACATGGAGCTTGGCTTGATGGTGAGGCACTTCCGACTCCGCAAGTGCTACAACGAGGAGTACACACGGAATCAGTTCTCGATAGCGGACGGACTGACCATCCCAGTAGTGAACGGCCAAGAGGAGGTGGCGATGAGCAAATTGGAGATCGAGCAGGCGGTGGTGAACTGCCTGGTGGTCTTGGGAGGGCGCATGAAGCTCGGGGCCGCTCCTCGGGGCCATCTCGAACAGCTGGCTCAGAGGCTTCTCGACAAAGGCAAGAAAGCGGACAAAGTCAAGAAACGATGAGGACACCATTAGTATCGCACTGGGAAGAGAGGCTGGCAGCTCTGCGTGAACGGGTCCGACAGAGAGAACAAGCACAGCGTGAGACCAGCCAGTAATTCATAACATAGTTTCTTTGTTTGGGAATGCTCGACGGCTTCATACTACTCAGATCTCTGGAACGCCCGTTTACATGCATGATGGTCTTTGTTTCTGCTCACGCTGTCACTACGTTGGCTTTCTTTTCAGATGGAAGAGGCACAGGCTGCGACAGGGTCTTGGCTTAGTAACCCCTCGCCAGACGTCATCGCGTGCTTCTATCCTGATGCAAGACCACACTCATTTCCATACGTGTCGGGCGTTCTCGGAGAATACGTTCAGAGTCGTCGACGCCCCCATTATATATGTGTTAGATCGAGCTTCCCAAGTGCGACAGGTCCGACCTCATCGGCGTGTTTATGTTCTTCCTTTGGCTCAGTGGAGTGATGATTCTTGTTGTTACACGGCTGGTGGTTGTGTCGACTATCTCCAGTGGCCTAGAAGGCTTCGGCCTCGGCTTCTGTGAAGGCGGTGGGGACATGCGCCCTGCGCATAGCTCCACTTACTCCAACCACTCACCCAGCTGCCCATCATCGCCGAGGGGTTCGACTCCTGGTTGAGCATAGGCGCCCACCTGTGCGTGTACTAGGCCGCGCTCCTGTGCGCTGCCGCCCTTCCCTTTCCTCTCTCTTCGCCGTCCCTCCTGGTCCTCCTTGCCTTCTCACCCCTTTTGAGCTTGTGGGACCCTGGGCCCCCCAATGAGAATGAGGAGGTGTTTACGATGAGGTTTCCAGATTTATTTCGGGGGCCGAGGGGGCCGCTCAGGGCAGGTGGAGTGCCTCCGAGGCCAGCCAGGTGCAAGCAGCACCAGACGGCCACGGCCTCTTGTGAGGCCCGAGGGGCATCACGCCTTGCCCAGGGACTGATATAAATTGCGACGGTCTTCATACACATGTATGAGAGGCTGCACGGTGCGTGCTACCCCCACCTCGGATCGTGAACGAACGAGACGATTGCGCGAGGTAATGTCTAGAGCCAGGCCGACGGCTTGGCGCGAGTGGCAGGTCAGACTGAGACCACACGCAAGGCCGAGTCTTCTTCTTCTTCTTCCTCCTCCTCCTCCTCCTCCTCCTCCTCCTCCCCCTCCCCCTCCCCCTCCCCCTCCCCCTCCCCCCTGCCATCATCATCGTCAACCTCCTCTTCTTCGTCGTCCTCCTCCTTGGGTCGACCCGTGGTCTGTTCCATGATGGCCCCGCGGGTCGTCCGGCGATGGTCCCGCAGGGTTTTCCCCCGAGTGTCTTGTGGGTTTTCCCGTGGCTGCCCCGTGCGAAATCCAGATCGGCACGCAGCGCGAGGTGCAAACCTACGCAAATCGAAGCGCAAGTCGACGTGCAGATCTAAACGCATACCCAAACGATGTTATGAGCACAAGTCACCATGCATGTCGAAGATCAAATCGAAAATGACGTGAAAGCGGAAATCGGAGTGCAAATCTAAGTCGAATCGGGTTTCCATTCGGAACGCACATGCACGAAGGCATAATGCACAACGTCATTGCAATCGGAATGAAAAGCAAGTGGCAAAGGGAGCGCGAATCGAAAAAGAACCCCCCACACACACATTCACACATTCACACATTCACACATTCACACACACATGACACACACACGCGCGCGCGCACCCAGCTTCATCATCATC
>CAUYUJ010004891.1:1380776-1398276 GCA_963575745.1 Prorocentrum cordatum | reverse complement strand
TACATGTATTTGCTGGCAGAGGCCAGGGTTGATTGGGCCTGCGCCAATCACTGCCTCGTGACGGGCATAAAACTGCTCATTAGGGACATGGAGTGCCGGCGTGGTAATGCGCGGCAAACTCTGGTTTCAAGATCCCTTCTATTGATCCAACAAAGGTTGTAGCGGATTCCGAGTGTAGCCACAATGTTTGCTGCATTCGCGAGCGCTCATGTCTGTGTTCGCATCCGTGGTGCCTGTTCCTACTGGTTGTCTTCCTGCCCATCCGCATGATCATCTGTCTGTATCCTCCTGGTCGCTGTTCATCCTCATGGTGCCTCCTCATCGCCCTCATTCTCCTCCGATTCCTCCTCCTCCTCCTCCTTCTCCTCCTCCTCCTTCTCCTCCTCCTCATCCTCATCCTCCTCCTCCTCCTCCTCCTCCTCCTCCTCATCATCATCATCATCATCATCATCATCATCATCATCATCATCATCATCATCCTACTGCTCCTCCTGTTCCTGCTCCTCCTCCTCCCGCTCCTCCTCCTGCTCCTCCTCATCCTCCTGCTCCTCCTCCTCCTCCTCCTCCTCCTCCTCCTACTTCTCCTCCTCCTCCTCCTTCTCCTCCTCCTCCTGCCCGTAGCCATTTTGACTCAAGTCTCACCGAGCTTACCTCCCGTGGGTCCCGACTCCAGAGGCTCGAGGCCGAGGTGGAAGGGCAGCCCCTTCCTTAGGCCTGGCTGCCTCGGTCCAGCTTCGTGAGCTCCTGGCGGAGCCACACAATCGCTCGCTCCTGGCGGGGCAGGCTCTCAGTCCTTCGGTATTGCACACGGGTGGCAATGGAAACAGGGGTGAGCAGTCTGGAGGCCAGAAGCAGCAATACGCCAAATGTCGCTCGTGTGGCTAAAAGTGGAACTGGAGGAAGAACACGGCTTGCCACAGCTGCGGGCGGGCCTTGCAGCCAGCTCGGTCGCAGGAGCGCCCGCCTTCGGGGGCCTGTGGCCCAGGCGGAACCAGCGAGCGCGGCCACAGCCGTCCCCGTGGCAAGTGTGCTAAGGACGCGCTGCCCACGCAGGAGGAACTCTTGCAGCAGCTGCGGGCCACCGTTCCGGCGGACGCTGATCGTGCCACCGTCGCCCAGGTCGACCAGTTGGCCCTCACGTTGGTGCCGCCTCCGCCCGAGCAGCACCCCGACGTGGCGCTCAACCAGGCGCGGGCGCGGGCGCGGCGCGCCGAGGCGGCCCTCAAGCGCTCCCTTCAGGCGGTCAAGGACGCTGAGGACTGGCTGGAGTGCAAGCGGCGCGAGCTGGAGGAGGCCATCCTCGAGGTCGCCGAGGCCGACGCCGAGGCCGCGGCGGCCTGCGCCAAGGCTGCCCCAGCGGGCCAGGTCGCGGCGGCACCTGCTGAGGCCGCGGAGCCGCCCGTGGCCAAGCATGGGGCGGCGCTCGACCTCCCCAAGCTGCTCTCCGAGGAGGTGGAGGTCATGGAGGTCCAGGGGGGGCGATGTTCGATCTCGAGGGACTCGACATCTCTGAGGAGGAGAAGACGAAGCAGTTCGAGCAGCAGGTCACTTCCTTCGTCGGCCAGCTGCAGTCGGAGGTCCAGAAGCACTTCGGCCCCGCCGCCGAATCCATCAAGACCACGCGCGCGGACATCAAGAAGATGCACGACCGCCTCAAGTCCGAGCGCCCCCGCTCCGCCGCGCCCGACGAGCACAGCGCGGAGGTGGCGGCGGCCAAGGGCAAAGGAGGAGGGGCAGCGGCAGCTCCAACCCAGGGCAAGGGCGGGCCTCCCCCCACGTCTGGCGTGCCTGACCAGGCTCCTGGTGGCGCTGGGGGCCCTCTTGGGTCAGGTGCAAGCGGCTCCGCCGCTGCGGGGGGGCCGCGGCCTTCAGCGAGGCCCCCCTTGGACGCGGATGCCAGGGCCAGGATCCTGGGGCGAGTGGCTGGGCCCCCAGGGGGCCCCCCTGCCAAGGTCTGAGGCCTCCCAGGCCCCACAGAGCCCAGGCGCCTCCCTCGGGTTGGAGCTCCCTCCCTGGCACGGTGCTGGTCTCGCTGCGAAGCGTCTTGCTCGCCGCGGTCTTCGGCGGGGGCGCGGGCGCCGTTCCGCGGGGCCGCCCGCGTCGACCCTTCTACGTCGGCATCATCGGCCCCGGGAGCTTCGCGAGCCAGGCGCTCCAGGGTCGTCACCGTGGTCGAGGGCAACGAGGTTTACCCCCCCCCCCCCCCCCCCCCCACACCCCAGCGGCGAGCAGGGCTACCAGGTGGAGGGCGGCTCCCGCGGCGCGGCGCAGCTCGCGGCACACTGGCGCCAGAGTCTGCTGCCGCCTTGGGAGCGCGACGCCGCTCCTCCCTCGCCAGACTTGGGGCCGCAGCCCATGGCCAAGGACCAGGATCTTGAACGACGCGAGGCGCTGCAGCGCAAGTGGTAATTGGAGAGGGCGCTGAGAGGTTACACAGGCCACTGGCTAGAGGACCCGCACACCTTAGACGACGAGATGGACTCCATGCATTGGAGGAGGTACTCCGTGCCGCACGTCTCCAACTATCTCGCTCATTCTGTGTTTCAGCCCCTGGTTGACGAGCGGGCCGAGAAGGGCGGCCACGGCGACCACGCCACGCCCCTAGTCAACATGGCGATCGAGATCTGCCTCCGCGCGTTCCGACAGCGACGAGCGGCGCGGCGACGGCATTGGGAGTGGCTTCGCTCTCTTCAGCAGGACTTCCCTCACGAGTGGGACGAGGAACTCGCTCGACACGCCGTGGCCATGATGCGCGAGACGGAGATCTTGGACAGCGGGCGCGGCACCCATCATGCCAGCTCGCCGCCACCGTCCGCCAATGGCCGCCCCTCGGAGCCCGCAGAGGCCGCCGAAGAGGGTGACGGCCCATGCACATCCACTCCCTGGTCGGCGCCATCGGCCTCGGCCCGTGGAAATGCCTTCACGGCGGCCACGGCGGCGGCCCCAGCGGCCTCGCCAGCGGCGCCACGGCCTGCAGCTACCGCGTGCACAGCACCCTTGGTCAGGGACGTGCGCCCCCCAGGAGGGCGCGGGGCGTCTTCGAGCTCTACGGCGTCATCGGCGCGGGGCAAGGGGGCCAAGTACAAGCCTGGCATGCAGCTTCAAGGCCTGAATGAAAACGCTTGGACCTCCATCGTGGACTACATCGATGAGGCGCCGCTGGGGCGGAACACCATCTTGTTCATCCAGGAGCATAAGCTCTCGCACGACTACGCGGGCGAGGTCAGTGCAGCTTGCTTCAGCAGGCACCTCACGGCAGGGCTCACCGACTCGGCGATGGGCCCTGGAGGCGGCCGCACTGCGGGGGTGGGCTCCGCGGCGCCCCGCTGCCTGGGCCTCGCCAGCCTGGACGGGGCCACGACTTATGCCTTCTCACTTCCAGGCTCGCCAGGGCGAGTTGCAGCGGCCTGGGCGGCAGGGTCCCTGAAGGGCGGCCTCATGCTGGTCACCGCTTATTTCTGGGTCAACGAGGGGTGGACCATCCGTAACCTCTCTATCCTCGAGGCCATCGGGGAGCTGGTCAGGGCCTACGACATTCCGCGAGTCCTGCAGGCGGACTTCAACACCGCGCCTGACACGTTGCAGGCGGGCGACTGGCGCGGCGACGTCGGGGGCATAGTCTTCGCGCCCGAGGCGGCCACTTGCCAGGGCAGGGGCGGGGGCCGCACCATCGACTTCTTCGTGGTGGACACTCGCATCGCCCACGCATTCGGCCGCGCGCAGATGATGGACGCCTCGACCTACCCCCGCATCCCCGTCAGCTTGGTGACCAGCCAGCCCTTGCGCATCATGACGGGCTGACGGCTGGTCAAGCCGAGGGCCTTCCCCACGCGGCTGCCTGCGGGCTGCCGTCGGGAGCCGCCCGACTGGCCACAGCTCGACCCCGACGCGCAGCACGGCGATGACGAGCTGGAGGGCCTCTGGCGCGGCTTCTCGGCTGCGGCGGAGGCTGATTTGCAGGGCGTCTTCGACCTGGTCGGGGAGGGCGACTTCGTCGGCCGCGGCGACTTCCGCCGGTGGGCCCGCGCCCCCCTGGCCGGCCCTGAGGCGCGCGCCCGGCCCCGAGGCGCGACGCGCTCGAAGGCATGGCGTTGGGCGGCGGCCAGAGCAGGGGATCTGGTCCTGCTCGCGGACGCGGCGCACCAGCAGGGCTCGCGGGCGCCCTTGGCGAGCCGCTGGCGCAGGCTGCATCGGCGCCTCACCCATGGCGCAGCTCGCTGGCGCGCGGCCCTGGGCAACGATGAGGCAGGCCCAGTCCACCAGGAGCTCCTGGCCCTCGCGGCCCTGCGGTGGGCGGGGGAGGCCCTGCGCTACGACGCCCCTCGGGCCATGGCCTTGCATCGCAGGGCCGCAGCTCAGGCCCTCGAGATCGAGCAGGGCCTAAAGAACCAGCGGGCCAAGGCGTGGCGTGAGAGGCTGCGCGATGGCTCTGCGGGGGGCGCTGGCTTCATCCACCGCATGTCCAAGTGGAAGCACAGCGTCGCCCCCGCCCTCGGCGCCAGAGACCGCACCAACCTGGACATGTCCGACCCCCAGGTCGCCGTGGACGCCGCGGCCCTCGACTGGATCGACCTCTGGACCTCGCGCGGCGCCGAGAGCCGCGGCGAGATCGACAGGCCGCGGGAACGGGTGGAATTCCCCCACAGCCCGGCTCGCCCCACCCCCGACGAGATACGACAGATGTGCCGAGCCTCCCCCGAGCACGCGGGAGTGGGGGTGGACAACTGGCATCCGAGGTGGTGGGGGTTCCTGAGTGACGGGGGCCTCGAATTCCTGGCCGCTCTTGTGGCATTCGTCTCCCGCACGGCGCGCTGGCCCCCCCCAGCTGCGGTACGTGTTATATTTCCTGCTTTCCAAACTGTCGGGGGGTACGAGGCCCATCGGCCCGCCCACCACGAGCGCGAAGCTGGTCGAGCGAGCCCACGCGAGATCTTTTCGATTGGGAGCGATCGATTCGTCGCGATTACGATCTCGCTGCCCCATGAGGGCGGCTCCGAAGAAGCGATGCGGCAGCAAATGTTAGTCGATGAGGGGCCCCTCCTGGCGAGACGTCGGGCACGGGAGTTCTGGATCTCCTCAAAGCTTTCGAACATTGCAGCATGCACCTCCTGTGGGCCGAGGAGCCCAAGCACGGATTCCCGCCCCAGCTTTTGAACCTCCTGATCTCCGTTTACACTTGTGAGCGTTTAGTGACCTTTTCGAGGAGTTGTCTCTATCCACACCGTGGTCACCTTCTCGGCGGTGGCGGGGAGTAGGGGGGGGACTCGTTGTCTCGTATGTGTCCGACCTTCTTTCTCAAGCTGTATGTTGACGACCTCAGCCTCCAGGCTGGAGGCCCGGAGGAAGCAGTTTCGGTCCAGCTGTATGATGGTATCACCCATTAGGTCGAGGCCATGGAGGCCAGGGGTATCCCCGTTTCCAGGACCAGGCCAGGTGGCCCTCCAGGGAAAGGCTTTATCCTGGCGGCCAGCGCTTCTCTCAGGGTCCGAATTCGAGGGCGGGCCCAAAGTCTTGGCCTGAACGTCCAGGGTCACGGCTCCCAGCTGGGGGGTGATTCGGCTGGAGGCGCCCCGATCCACGCCAGGCGTAGGTTCGATGGGAGGCTGGCCAGCGCCCGCCGTCGGAAGCTCAAGCTCAGTAGTCTAACCAAGCAGGGGGCCAGGCCATTCAAGGTCGCTCGAACGGGGTCCATGCCGTCGATTCTGCACGGTGCTGCGCGTCTGGGCCTGGGCCCCTCTCGCATCGACCAGGCCCGAATCCTCATTGCCAGCGCACTTGGGGGGGAACTCGGTCGGTAAGGATCGGGCCCTTCGGCTTTGGACCCTCCAATGCGACCCCCTGGTGAATGCCTGCACGCGGCCCCTGGTCAAGTGGGCGTCGGCTGCGTGGGAAGGCCGCCACGAGGAGCTGATGCAGCAGGCTTGGAGGCGGGCCTCGGGCGCGGCCGCGCAGGCGAAGCCTGGCCGCAGCCTCTGGAGAAGTATAAGAGGTGATGCTTCCGCCGTGCTTGCCACTCTCCGTCGTATGTCGTGGAGTTGGCCCTCGTTCTCGGTTTTTCGGGACCACCTGGGGGAGTGTTCGGACCTTCGCCGCGTCGCTCCCACCGGTCTCAAAAAGTTGGTTTTTGCCCAGCTTGAGTTCGTCGAGCTTTCGGCCTGGGCCGCCGCCAGAAGCCTTGGGATTGCTCGGCCCTTGCTGGAGGCCGTCAGGACTCTCCTCCGCCGCAGGGCTAACCGATCGCCGCAGAGGAGATCGGCTATCCTCGCTTACCTCGGGCGCGATTTTTGGACCCAAGAAAAAGTCTGGCGGGCGGGCTTTGGGGACGACAGGTCCTGCCAGGTGCGCGGTTTCTAGGTGGGCTGCCAGCGCCGCCGCATGCGCCGTCGTCCTCGTCAGGAAGCCGCTCGGGCAGAAACTGCCGAGGAGGGGAATATCCTAGGGATCGCGCATCGAGCTGAGACCTCCTCCTCGGGCTCTCCTCTCGAGCACCCCCTGGAAGATCCCCTTCCTAGACTTCACGGCCGCCCAGGAGGAGCTTGATCCCAGTTTTGAAAGCCCGCCCCTGGTCGGCGGCCGGGCCTGCCCCGACGGCTCGGGCAAGGGCCCGCCAGGGCTCAAGAGTTTGGGTTGGGGTTATGTTTCTCTGGGCCAGGAGGGGGCCGTGGCTCGGGCCATGCATGGCTCCCTCCCCGGGCTCCGATGCCAGGCGTCGGTTCTCCGTGCCGAGATGTATGGCCTGATGAAGACCCTCGGAATGCGCCGCCCCTCCTTTTCCGAGCCGGTATCGATAACAGCACCGTCATCCGAGGTTTGAGGCGTGGTCGCAAGTGGCGTTGCTCTCCCAAGCGGCCTCACGCCGATCTCTGGGACCGCGACTGCTTCTTGCTCCAGGAAAGTGTTCCTGGGGACGGCGAGTTTGCTTTTTTGAAAGTTCGTGCCCACACCCGCGGGCCTCGGGGCGACTCTCATGAGGTGGAACTCGATTTCCAGGGGAACCAGTTAGCTGACGCGGAGGCCAAGGCGGGTGCCGATCTGCAGGCGATTCCCCAGTGGAAGAGCGCCACCTGGACCTCGCGGTCCGATGAGGTGCAGGGGGTGCTCAGTCTGGTGGCGGGGGTGACTGTTCGGACGGGGGGCTATGAGGATTCCACGGGGAGGCCCGCCGCAGGCTCCGTCGGGCCCCGCTAGCGCCGCCAAGGCCCACCAGCGGGGGAGAAAGCCCACACCCTGGTCTGGTCTCGGGGGGTGCACGGTCAGGTATGCCTTGTCCCCCAAGGCCAAGACGGCCCTGAGTTGCAAGGGGTGGAGCGGGGGGAGGGGGAGCACCTTATCCCACCAGCCGTGCGCGGTGAGGCCCTCGGCCATGATTTGCACCGCGCGGGCCAATTTACCTTCTGCGATCGGCGCGGTGTCTTTTCGAGCGAGCGGGGATGTACGTTGGTTCAGGTGTGCGACGGTCGGCCCGCCAACACGACCGCCGATTATCGCCGCTCGTTCCTGCGCCGATGGCGACACCCTTACAACGTGAAGCTCTCCCTGGGCGAGGCGTGCCGCTCACTCTTACAGTGTGAGCGGGATGCCTACCCGGAGAGAGCGCTGGACTGAGGAGTGGTCGGGCGAGTGGTGGCACTTTCTCAGCGTGCCCGCCCGTCCGCTATTTGTTCCCCAACGGCTGACTGAGGCAAGGTGGTGCCAGGTTGGTTCTAGCAGCAAAAACTCCTCCTCCTCCTCCTCCTCCTCCTCCTCTTCCTCCTCCTCCTCCTCCTCCTCCTCCTCCTTTTCCTCCTCCTCCTCCTCCTCCTCCTCCTCCTCCTCCTCCTCTCCTCCTCCTCCTCCTCCTCCTCCTCCTCCTCCTCCTCCTCCTCCTCCCTCCTCTCCTCTACAATTTGGAAGGCCGTGCGGCTGGTGCCGCCGACCTTGAAGCGGGACGGCGGCCACGACGGTGGCGTCGGCAGCGACGACGACGACGACGACGACGACGACGACGACGACGGCGGCGACGACGACGACGACGACAACGACCACACGCGACGACGACGACGACGACGACGACGACGACGACGACGACGACGACGCAAACGACGCAAACGACGCAAGCGACGAAGACGACGACGACGCTGATTTGGGGCAGAGGCTTCAGTGATGCTTCGTGGGGCCTCTTCGGAGCGCGCTCGTAGACCTTTGGGGGGCAGGTTGGGGGCCTCTTGGGAGCATCTTGGGGGCCTCTTGGGAACCTCTTGGGGGTCCCTTCGGGCTTCCTGGGGGCCTCGTGCGGGTCTCTGTGGGGCCTCCTGGGAACTTCACGGGGCCGAGGGCTCGAAATGCTCGTTGGGGCTCGGTGGCATCTTGGGCCACCTTGGGGCGTCGGGAAGGCCAAAGGCGAGGACGCCAGAATGCATCAAAAACCCCAAAGAATATAATTGTTCTAAGTTTGCCCGTGGGGACCTCTTGGTGTGCTCTTGGAGGCCTCCTCGAGCGTCTTGGAAGCCGCTTAGGTTGTCAGGAGGCCATCTTTGGCGTCCTGGCCCGATTGTTCGGCGATTCGGGGCCCTCTTGGACCGTCTTAGGGGGCCTCTTGGGCTGCCTTGGGGCTTCTTTGGGGCCCCAGGACCCACTGGGGGAGGGTAGCATTCTGACCCGGAACTCCCCCAGGACTCTCCCCCCTCCCAGGACCCACCCAGGACCTTCCCCGGGACCCTCCCCAGGACCCCCCCCCCCGGGGGAAGGGATCAAAGGGAAGGCTTCTCCCTTCGACTCAACTGCGACGCTGCTCAATTTCGCTTTGGTGTCGCTGTGGCTGGCTCGCTTGAGGAGGACCCAGTAAAAGGGGAGGAGCGGCGACGGGCCCAGGGAAAGGGGGGTCGAACACGACGGCGACGACGACGACAAGGACGACAAGGACGACAACGACGACGACAACGACGACGACAACGACGACGTCGAGTCAAACAGAACAGTGTCTTTTACTCGCCGACAGGATCGGCGGATTAAACAATATGGATACTACTCTCCTTCCTCCCCTCAAGCTGTGCGGAAGATCTCCTGCCCCCTCTCCGCGTGCTGTTCTTGCACCGGATGCTCAAACATTGTTTGTGCTTGTGATGGTTGCTGCCATCCGATTGCAGCGTGGGCCTCATTTTCCCATCGGCGCCTCCTCCTCCTCCTGCCCTGGTCGCCCAGAGCTCGGGGTCCCACCTCCTCCTCCTTCTCCTCCTCCTCCTCCCTCCTCCTCCTCCCTCCTCCTCCTCCTCCTCATCCTCCTCCTCCCTCCTCCTCCTCTTCCTCCTCCTCCTCCTCCTGCCCTGGTCGCGGAGATTGGCGCTCCCGCCCCGGCGGGGGATCCTTTTCTGGCTCCGAGTCTTGCCTCGTTGTGGTACAGCGCGAGCGCACCTCGCTTGGCTCCTTTCTCTCTCCTCCTCCTCCTCCTCCTCCTCCTCCGCCTCCTCCTCCTCCTCCTCCTCCTCCTCCTCCACCTCGTCCCCTCCTCCTTCCCTCCTGCTCCTCCTCCTCCCTCCTCCGCTCCTGTCCTCCTCCTCCTCCTCCTCCTCCTCCTCCTCCTCCTCCTCCTCCTCCTCCTCCTTGTCCTCCCTGTAATCCTCCTCGTCATCCTCGTCCTCCTGGCCAACGACAGGCAACGGGCACGTCGCCTCCTCCTCCCCCTCATCCACGCCCTCCCGACTTTGATGTCAACCGTTTCGCGCGCGTCGGCCGCGCACCTCCGGAGGGCAGGCGCGGGGCCCCCGCAAAGCCGTGCCGCGCCGCCCCCTCGGAGAGGGGCGCACTCTGGCCGGGGGCCTGCAGAGAGGACTCCACCCTAAGAGGTCGGGGTCGTGGCAGCCCTCGGCATCGCCTGCCCTGCAGATCCAGGCCCGTGGCCGCCGACGTCCAGAACGGATCGATCCCCTCCCCCGAGACCCGGAACGGCCGCCAGAGGCCTGGGGTCTGGCCCGAAAACCGCCTTGGGGGATGCACCGATCCTGGTCCCAGGACAGGGCCTGAGGAGAAGGAGGAGGAGGAGGACGAGGAGGAGGAGGAGGAGGAGGAGGAAAAGGACGAGGAAAAGGACGAGGAAAAGGAGGAGGAGGAAGAGGAGGAGGAGGAGGAAGAAGAGGAGGAGGAGGAGGAGGAGGAGAGAGGAGGGGAGGAGGAGGAGGAGGAGGAGGGAGAGGAAGAAGGAGAAGAGGAGGCGGAGGAGGAAGAGGAGAGGAGAGGAGAGGAGGAGGAGGAGGAGAAGGAGGAGGAGGAGGAACCCGACGTGGCCGCGAAGTGGCCGCGTCGCGAGAGGAATCGCGGCCGGAGCTCCAGGCCCCCCCCGTTGCTGGGCCCCCCCTCGAGCCGCATCGACCCGTGACGGCCAAGGGGCCCCGACACCGGGCGGGGGCGCCCCGGGGTTGGAGGCACTGCGGCGCCCAGAGCTCGGGGTCCCTCCTCCTCCTCCTCCTCCTCCTCCTCCTCCTCCTCCCTCCTCCTCCTCCTCTCCTCCTCCTCCCCTCCTCCTCCTCCTCCTCCTCCTCCTCCCTCCTCCTCCTCCTCCTCCTCCTCCTCCTCCCTCCTCCTCCTCCTCCTCCTCCTCCTCCTCCTCCTCCTCCTCCCTCCTCCTCCTCCTCCTCCTCCTCCTCCTCCTCCTCCTCCTCCTCCTCCTCCTCCTCCTCCTCCTCCTCCAAACGCGTAGAAAAAATCAGGACGGAGGTGTTTTGCCGCTTCGGCCTCTATAGAGACCCTCGCCAGGCCTCGGCCGTCAAGAAACGACTCGGGATGAAAAGCCGGCCCTGGGGAAATGGTCGGGACTTCCGGGACCCCGCATCGAAAAAAATACGTCATCGGATCTCGGGGTCCGCGCGCGCGGGAGCTCACCACCCAGCAAGCCACCCCCACCCAACCCGAAGGCCCCAATTTGCCCTCCATGCCTGGTGGGGGGGTGGGGCGGGGAACGTTTTGGAAAAGCTGTGGAAGGCGTGACGTCCCGACACCACAAACCCATGGACGTCCCTGGGGGTTCGGGGTTGGGTTTCCTGTGGTCTGGGCCCCCCCCCCCCCCCAACCCGCAATTCTGGCCTTCGGGTTGGGTTCGAGTGGCCTGGTACAGTCGAGCATCTGATCAAGAAACCTCCTCCCGAAAAGCTGGGCCAGCGCTTCTCGACCAGCTCGCCGGAGAGCTGGCCCAGTTTCTTGAGCACGCTCGCCCCCTCCAGCTTCGAGACGAACGCTTGGCCCAGGTTTGGCTAAAGAAACTTCAGGACAGTTCTGGCCCAGGTTTCTTCACTGATGATTTTCTTGCTCTTGCCTGTTTCTTCACTGATGATTTTCTCGTCTTGAGTTTCTTGAGCACGCTCGCCCCATCCAGCTTTGAGAGGAACACTTGGCCCAGGCTTGGCTCAAGAAACTTCAGGAAAGCTGGCCCAGGTTTCCTCACTGATGCCTTTCTTGCTCTTGCCTGTTTCCTCACTGAGGATGTTCTCGCTTCTTCAGTCTCTGGAGCACGCTCGCCCCCTCCCGAGAGGAACACTTGGCCCAGGCTTGGCTCGAGAGACTCCAGGAGAGCTGGCCCGGGTTTCCTCCCACTGCTGATTCTCTCGCTCTCACTTGCTGCTGGTGCAGTGTCGTTGTTTGTTTTATACATGCTCCGCGTGCGGATCATGCATTCAAAATGCAGGGATCTAGTATTAAGAACAGCGATGAGGTCATGCATAACTCTATGCATAAACTAGTATTGCATTAAACATTTTTATATAAAAAACTATGTATTAGAAACTGCCCTGTAAGCAGTCCGTGCGCTCCCGCTGCCGGTCGCCCACCGCCCCCTCCGCCCGCGGGGAGGACGCGCGGCCCCCCCCCCGCCCTCAAGCAGTGGCGAAGCATCCCGGCTCGCCCATAGCCGTACCAAACAGTGTCCAAAGCACCTTTTGTGGCTCCCACGAGATGCTTTTTTGAACATTTCTGGCTGGGTCTGTCTCGTTTGCTCTCATCGGGCGCATGTTCCAAGAACATTGCGTTTGTTCCGAGAACAGTGGTGGGTTCCAAGAACATTTCGTGGTAGGACTACAGGAACATTCGGGTTCTAAGAGCACTTCGTGGTAGAACAGCTTGGGTTCTGAGAAGATTCGGGCTGATGCTCTAAGCACACTGCTTCTGTTCTCAGAACATCTTTGGGGGTCCTAAGGACACTTCGTGGTAGGACTGCTAGGGATGCCGGGACGGTCGGTCCTCGCTCAACTCCCCCCCCCCCTCGCCCTCGCGAGGCATTTGTGGGTTCTAGGAACACTTCGTGGTGGGACTGTAGGGATGCTGGGACGGTCGGCCCTTGCTCACCCCCCCCCCCTCGCCCTCGCGCGAGGGGCGCGCCGCGGCCCCCGGCGAGCGAGGCCCCGGTCGCGCCGCCGCAGGGCCGACGCCCCCCACCAGAAAAAAAAACATACCTCGGGCGCGGCGGGCTCCTGGCCGCGCCGCGGCCGCGGCCTCCAGGGCGCCCGGCGCCGGGCCTCGGGGCGCCATCGAGCGGCGACTCTCCGGGGGAGGGATCCCAGACATGATGGAGTCGTGAAAAAATCAGGACGGGAAGGTTTTCGCTATGTTCGACCCCTATAGAGGCCCTCGCCGGGCCCCGGGGCCGTCAAAAAACGACTCGGGATGAAAAACCGGCCCCGGGGCAAGGGTCTGGACTTCCGGGGACGCCGTCCTGAAAAAATCAGGACGTCGCATGTCTGGGACTCTCTGGGGGAGGAACTGGAGGCTTAGAGATGGGCACCAACACCAACGCAGGGGTTTGCCTCCACACGGGGGAGATGATCCTAGGTCTCGGTGTTGGTGGCAGTATGTCGGTCACCTTGGAAGCCACAGTATTACCACCATCACCGAGATCGGGGTATTCTTCCCTCGATAGAGGCAAACCGCCGATCTTGGTGTTGGTGTCAACCTCTAGGCCTGCCAAGGAACAGAGACCGAGTATTTTATTTTCGGGTGGAGGGCAGAGGGTGAAATCTGAAGTGCGGTTTCGATGGGTTTTCGAGGCTTGAGCCTGCAGAAGGTGAATCACAAGACGGACTGATTTACGAGGTGCCAAAGCCCACATGGATTTCACCCTGAGCCCCCTCTCCACCCTAAGAAAATGCGCAGAAAGAGGTGCCCATGCCGCTACCCGTCCCTCGTCGCGCCTCCTCGCGCGACGCTGCAGGTTGTCTCGGGGCGTGTCCGAGGAGGAGGAGGAGGAGGAGGAGGAGGAGGAGGAGGAGGGTCGAGGTTCGAGCCGATGTGGGCCTCCTGGGCGTCCGTCGTCGGCGCGCCCGGAGCGCAGCTCGAGCCACTTTGCCAGGACGGGCGAGCAGAGGCAGGAGGGAAAAAACACACAGACACAATGAATCGTCGATTCCCAGGAAAGTATGGGGACATGTGGGAAGTGGGGGGGAAGACAAGCACCCAGAAAATACAGGACAACATGGGGAATCCTGTTAATTTGTGTGTATTTATTTGTGCGTGTCCTGGGGCCCCTTCACAGAAGCGAGCACACAGCAAGCAGGGGGCAGCAGAAGACCGCGCGGCCCCCTCGCTCTGACGTGCTGTGCGTTCACGACAGGCTGGTTCAGCGTTTCTGGAGGGACTTCTTCCCTGGGCGCTCAGCTTACGGTCAGGAACTCTGGATCTGCGAGTCGCTGCCCCAATTCTGGCACGCCACGCTTCGGCGGGACACGCTATCCACGTCCCCGCTCCCGAGCGTCAACATCCCGAGCTGTTGCCAGCCTCCCTCCCCGCGGAGCGGAGCGGCATGCTGTCCGCTCCCATAGCGTAGCGTGTCGCCGGGGCCGCCGCCGCGACACGTCCCGACCGTAGACTCCTTGAGCATAGCGTTTTTCCCGACCATCCTGTGGTGTTGGGTCCTCGTTTTCAAGAGAATTCTCGCGTTCCCTCTCTTCTCCTTTTCTCTCCTCTCCTCTCCTCTCCTCTCCTCCTCCTCCTCCTCCTCCTCCTCCTCCTCCTCCTCCTCCTCCTCCTCTTCCTCCTCCTCCTTCTCCTCTCATCGCCCCCCTTCACTTTGGCACACTCTTGACACTTTTCGTGGCCCTATAGGGAGCTCCACCGAAGGCCTCAGCGGCATGGTTCGCATGCCGCCCTCCCTCCACCTTGGCACACCCCTCACACGCTTCGTGACCACACAGGGAGCTCCACAGAAGGCCCCAGCGGCATGATTAGCATGCCGCCCCCCCTCCACTTTGGCACACCCCTCTCATGTTCCACCGAAGGCCCCAGTGGCATGGTTCGCATGTCGCCGCCCTCCACTTTGGCACACCCCTCACACACTTCGTGGCCCCATAGGGAGCTCCACCGAAGGCTCCAGTGGCATGGTTCGCATGCCGCCCCCCCCTCCACTTTTGGCACACCTGTCACACGTTCTGTGGCCCCACGGGGAGCTCCACCAAAGGCTCCAGTGGCATGATTCGCCTGCCGCTCCCCCTCCACTTTGGCACATCCCCCGCACACTGCGTGGCCTCATAGGGAGCTCCACCGAAGGCCCCAGTGGCATGGTTCACATGCCGCTCCCCATCCACTTTGACACACCCCGCATGCGTTGCGCGGCCCCACGGGGAGCTCCACCGAAGGCCCCAGCGGCAGCGCCCGCATGGCGGCCCCGCCCCACTGCGGCGCACCCTTCGCGTTTCGTGCCCATTGGAAGCTTCACCGAAGGCCGTTCTAACAACGGAGGCATTCACAACTGCATATGGTCGGGCCCTTCGCCAGGATGATCGCGAAGCCCTTGCAAGCATCACTCGTCGGCCTCCTCGTGCGCCCTGCACTCTACGGCGCCGTCCTCCTCCTTCTCCTCCTCCTCCTCCTCCTCCTCCTCCTCCTCCTCCTCCTCCTCCTCCTCCTCCTCCTCCTCTTCCTTCTCCATGGAGCCCTCCATGGATCCCCCTTGGAACTGGAGCTCAGCGTGCCGCACCGCCAGCTCCAGCCCGCCACGCGTCGGCGCGACACGCGATCCACGTCCCCGCTCCCAAGCGTCAGTGTCCCGAGCCTTTCCCAGCGTCCGGCCCCGCGGAGCGGAGAGGCACGCTATCCGCCCGCAGGGCACGGCGTGTTGCCGAAGCCGCCGCCCCGACGCGCTGAGCACGAGGTCCCGACCGCACCGCGCCATCGCCTCGCATCGTGGTGTTGACCGCATGGATGGTAGACAGTCGGCTGGGGTGCCCACCAGGGGCCAGTGCTCTCAACCTGGCCATCAAGAGGTGCGGGGGAGCAGCGCAGTGGAGCGAGGCGCTGCAGCTGCTCCGCGAGGCATCCGGTCGCCGCGCAGAGGCCGACTGGAGCGTAGCGCTGCAGCTGCTCCGCGAGGCATCCGGTCGCCGCGCAGAGGCTGACTGCGGCCACTTCGCCGCGGTCGCGAGCGTGTGCGGGAGGAGCAGGCAGTGGCGGCGAGCGTTGTCGCTCCTGGGCGAGGCGCGGAAGGTAGAGCTGGAGTTGGCGACCATCAGCTACGCCGCCGCGGTCAGCGCGTGCGAGAGGGGCAGGCAGTGGCAGCAGGCGCTGGCGCTGCTTAGCGAGATGCGCGGGGCGCACGTGGAGGCGAACATTGTCAGCTGCTGCGCCGGGATCAGCGCGTGCGGCGCATGTGGCCACTGGCAGCTGGCTCTGTCGTTGCTCAGCGAGGTGTGGGCGGCGAAGCTGGAGCCAGACTTAAGTCGGGCCTGTCCCCCTGCAGGGGGATTTTCGACGAAAAATTAGAAATACCCCCAAAATAGTCCAAAAATAATCCAAAAATTGTCTGGGGACTAATTTTTTGAGCATTGTTTGGCCATTTTGGAATATGTTAGGGGTATTTTTTTGTCGAAAATCCCCCTGTAGGGGGACAGGCCCGACTTAGAGTCAGACGCCATCTCCTCTGCAGCACCTCGGGCAGTGCGCTCACCACGGGGGCTGCAGCAGCACCAGGACACGGGCCTCCTCGAGGCGTCCCCCAGCGCCCAGGGCCCGGAGCCCCCCGCGCCTCCCGGCTCTTTCCTTCCAAGGAGCCCTCCTCCTCCTCCTCCGCCTCCTCTCCTCCTCCTCCTCCTCCTCCCCACCTCCTCCTCCTCGCTCCTCCTCCGCTCCTCCTCCTCGCCCCCTCCCCCTCCCCCCTCCTCCTCCTCCCCCTCCCCCTCCCCTCCCCCTCCCCCCTCCCTCCAGATAAGCTCCAGAGCCCAACCAGGCCTCAGGAGCTGCTCCCGACAGGGGCCCACTGCGCCTGCGGGCTCCCAAGACGGCCCATGGCGGCCTCGAGAGCGTCCCAAGACTGCCCAGCAGGGGCTTTCGAGGCCCCCTAGGACAGCCCAGCAGAGGCCCCGATCCACCCCAGGCAGCTCCAGAGGGCCCCAGCACGCCACATCCACACAAGATAGCCTAAGAGATCCCCAACACGTCTCCCATATCAGGCGGCACCAAAGAGCAGCAGCAGCCATGAGCACGGCAGCGGGTGGCAGCAGCATCAAGCAGCAGCATGCACCAGCAATCAGTAGGCAACATCAACAAGTAGCGCAGGCATCAGGAACGTGCAGCAGAAAACAGCCAACAGCAAGCATGAACAGCACCAGCACCAACGAGCAGCACCCGCCGACCAAGGACAGGCAGCAGCAGAAAGATGCAGGACGCAGTAGCACGTTCCAGCACCACCAAGCAACAGCAAGCGCTTGTAAGCAGCAGCGAGCGGACGGGCCAGCATTGGAAGCAAACAAGGCATCAGGTAGGCATGCCAGCATGAAGGCAGAAAATTGTCTGGCCAACAGTTGAGCAGCCGGGCAAGCAGGACAGCCCAGGCAGGCAAGCAAGCAATCATCACCCGTGCGAGTAAGTTTTCGAGCGTGCACCAGTCAGCTACAACGCAGCGATCAGCGCGTGCGAGAAAGGCGAGCAATGGGAGCACGCGCTGTCGCTGCTGAGCGAGATGTGCGAGGCAAATCTGGAAGCGGACGTCATCAGCTACAACGCCGCGACAAGCGCGTGCGAGAAGGGTGGACAGTGGCAGCAGGCCCTGTCGCTGCTCGGCAAGGTGCGGGCGGAGCAGCTGGAGCCGGACGTCATCTCCTCTGCAGCGCCCGGGGCAGCGCGTTTGACCACAGGAGAAGCTTGGCAGCAGCATCAGGACACGGGTCTCCTTGGAGTACGGTCAGCCCGCATACAGTCAGGGCGCTGAAGAAGGAACCCTTTCCGTCGGGGAGGGGCTCGATGTTCCTTCATTGTTCCACACCTTGCCTGAGGTTTCCCTTCAGTTTTCGATGGGAAGTCGAAGTTTGACTTACGAAAAGAGGGGCCTCGTTCCTTATTTAGGGTTCCTTAGGTCAACGCCTCGACTGTATCAAGGATGGGCAACCTCCCCAAGGCTACCCTCGCATTCTTGCCTCCTCGGCCCACCCTTGGCCTCAATGGCCGCTCCCCGCGCGAGAAGCTGCGAACTGCCCTTCCGAGGCCCTCGCACCCTCATCGCGCGCCCTTGTGATGCAGGTCCTCCTCCTCCTCCTCCTCCTCCTCCTCCTCC
>CAUYUJ010004891.1:1361284-1380676 GCA_963575745.1 Prorocentrum cordatum | reverse complement strand
GAGGAGGAGGAGCAGGGAGGAGGAGGAGGAGGAGGAGGAGGAGGAGGAGGAGGCGGAGGGAGGAGGAGGAGGAGGAGGAGGCGGAGGAGACGGCGGCTGCCGAGGCAGCGGCCCGCGGCGCAAACGAGGCAGCGCCCGCGCGGGACGCTGGGGCGGAGCAGCTGCTGCTCGCCACGCGCGAACTCTTGGACCGCCTGGAGCTCCACGCGCGCGGGCCCGCGGCGCAGGCTTGGGGCGGCGCTCCCCCACAGCCGCTGCTGGCGGCGATGGCCGCGGCGCACGCCGCCCTGGAAGCAGCGGGGCCCGGACCGGCGCCGCCCGACGACGCGAGGCTGGCGGGCGCCGACACGGACGCAGAGCTCGACGAGGCTTCCGAGGAGGAGGAAGCCCTGGAGCAGCTCGAGGAAGCAAACACCGACGACGCCCTCCTCGCCGCCGCTCGCCGCTTGCGCGGCGCTCGCCGGGGGGCCGCCGGAGGGGCCGCCGCCCCACCTCCTGGGCAGCCGCGCCGCCGCAGCCGCACGCCGGGCCGCTGAGGCGACGCTGCGGCTACGCCGGCCTGCGGGTCGGCGAGGCCAGCAACCCTGGGCCGCCTGGGGGGGCGCCGCTGCTCTGCCCAGGCTGCCGGGGCCCGCTCCGCGCTGCGCGAACCTTGCCTGGAGAGACTTGCGCTGCCTGCTTCGGGAGGGCTGGGCCCGGCGGCTGGCTCCACCACTGCGAAAGCTGCGAGGCGCTCCTCTGCCGCACCTGCGCCGCCGCCGCCGCGCCGCCGCCTGCTGGAGAAGGGGCGCCCGCTGCCGCAGGCGCCGCGCCCGCCGCCGCCCTGGCGCCGCCCGCCGCGCCCGCGGCCGCCGCGCCCGCAGCCGCTGCGCCCGCGGCCGCCGCGGCGCCCGCTGCCGCAGCATTCCCGCTCCGCGACTTGGCCGACCCCTGCTGGGCGGGCTTGGACCAGATTGACCTGCTGGAGGAGCTCGCGGAAGACGTCCCCACGCTCCGCTACGTGCCGGGGGGGGCGCGCACCGCGGCAGCCCAGGCCACGGAAGAGGTCTGCAAGGCCGTTCTCGGTGCTGCGGCCGGCAGCCAGCAGGAGGACAGAGCTTGGAAGCTCCTGCTCCTGCGGGAAAGGCTTCTTTTCGCTGCGCCGCTCCGGCTGCGCGGGGGGCGCTCGCGGCGGACGGCCGCGGAGACGATGGACCGCGCCCGGCTTGTGCGAGAGCGCTGCGCGACCTTGCAGCGGGGCGGCTGGGAGGAACTGCTGGCGGAAGCTCGCAGGACGGGCCGGGCACTGGCGAAAGCCCGACGCGAGGGGCGCTGCCCAGACCACGACGCCAGCACCCTGGCCGACGAGGCGCTGCGGAAGGCGCTTGCCGAGGAGTACTCCCGAGCAGCGGCGCTGCTGAGCAGCCCGGGGCTCGCTCCGCTGACGCCAGAGACCGGGCAGCAGCTCCAGGGCCTCCTGCAGCCGAGGGGCGCCCCCGCCCTGGCGCCGCCGCCAGCCCGACAGCTCGACGACGCGCCCCTTTCCTACGGGCGGCTGCAGAAGGTCCTCCGGGCGAGCCCCAAGGGGAGCGGGGCCGCTGTCGGCGGCGGCAGGTTCGAGCACTGGCGGGTGGTCCTCTCTGATTCTGGGGCGCTGGGGGCCTTCTGCGGCGTCTGCGACCGCCTGGCTGAGGGGCGAGTCCCCGAGAGCGCCGCCGCTGCCCTGGCTACCTCCAAGCTCACGCCGCTGCGGAAGGGCGAGCGCGGCGTCCGGCCCATCGCGGCGCCGAACATCTTGCGGCGCTTGGTGGGCCGCGCACTGGCAACCGAGCGACGGGGCCGCTTGCAAGACGCGCTCGGCAGACAGCAGTTCGCCATCGGCACGGCCGCGGGGACTGAATTGCTGGCGCACTCAGTGCGCGCTCTGCTGGAGAATGCGCCACACCTGGTGGTTACTGCCTTGGACGCGAAGAACGCTTTCTGCACCGCGCGCCGGGCCACTTGCCTGCAGCAGCTGGAGGAGGTGGATCCCTCCCTCCTCCCCTTCGCAGAGCTCTTCTGCAGGCGCCGCTCGCAGTACTTCTTCTGGGACAGCAAGGGGGCCTGCCACCGACTGCACGCCACTGACGGCGTGGACCAAGGGGACCCGCTCGCGCCCCTCCTCTTTGCCTGCGGCCTGCGCCCCTACTTGCGCACGCTCGAGGAGGACCTGCGCCGCCGGGCTGAGGCGCGCGGGCTTCCGCAGGGCGAAGTTCACGTGTTCGCTTACCTGGGCGACCTAGTGGTTCTCGTGCCGCCAGAGCTCGCTGCGGAGGTGCTGCCAGCGGCGCAGGCCGCGCTTGCCCCGCTCGGACTGGAGCTGCAGCCAGGCAAAACGCAGGCTTGGTCACCCCGCGCCCCTTGCCCGCCTGGCCTGGAGGCGCACTGGCAAGAGAGAGGCCTAACGCTGGTTGGAGCCGCGCTCTCCGAGCAGCCACAGCCGCGGGAGCTGCCGCGCCCGGACGAGGGGCGCCGGGCAGACCTGGGCGCAGCCGACTACGCCACGGAGAGCGCCGAGGACGCCGCGACACGAGCCGCCGGGCTGCTCTCGAAGGTGGCCGAGCTGCCCTCGCTGGCCTCCCCGCACCTGCCCGCGGTGCAGACGGCGGCCCTGCTCTTGCGGCACTGCGGGACTGGCAAACTGACGCACACGCTTCGCGCGACGCCTCCCGAACAGGCGCGCCCGGCGGCGGCGGCCTGCGACGCTGCCCTCCTGGCCGCCTACGAAGAGCTCGGGCACCTGGACCCGCTCACGCCACAACAGAACCAACGCTGCCAGCTCCCGCTGCGCTTGGGCGGCCGCGGCCTTCGCAGCCAGGAGGAGCTGGCCCCGGCGGCCTGGGCGGCCTCCTGGGCGCAGAGCCTGGGCGCCTTGCGGGAGCGGACGGGGCTGGCCTCCCTGGACGACCTGAACACGAGCCCGCTGCCGCTCGCCGCTGCTTGCCGGAGCAGCCTTGCCGGGCTCGCGGCGCTGCCGCCGCCGCCGCCTCGCTGGGGCGCCGGCCCTGACAGGCTGCCCACTTGGGCCGAGCTCGCCACCGAGCCTCCGAAGAAGCTCCAGAGGACGCTCACTGCAAGGATCGACCAAAAAACTTACACCTCCTTGCTGGGCTCCCTGGACTCGGATGAGGACCGGGCGCTGCTTCGCTCCTGCGGCGGCCCGCACTCCGCGGCCTGGCAGACGGCCTCGCCAGGCGAGCCCCGCCAGCGCTTGGAAGACGCCGCCTACCGCTCAGCGACGCGCTGCCTGCTAGGCCAGGACGCGGCCCCGCCAGGCGCCACCTGCTCAAACTGCACCCGCGCAGGGGAGCGGGCTGGCCGGCGCTGCGGCGAACCGCTCTGCGCCAAGGGCCGCCACGCCTGGCGGTGCCCGCGCGGAGGGGGCCTCAAGGCACGCAGCGGCGACTTGGAAGCGGCTTGGGCGCACATCCATGCCGAGTGCGGCTACCAGGTGGCTCGCCAGACGCCAGTGCCCGCCTGGGACCGCTGGCGCTGGCACTGCAGCAGCTGCGCGGCGAGCGGCACGGCGGCGACCCGGCCGGCAGCGGGCGCGGCTTGCTCCTGCGGCGCCCCGCTCGCAGCCCGGCGCGAGGAAGCCATCCTCGACCTGGAGATTCAGCGGGCTGACTGCCCCCGAGTCTTCCTGGATGTCACCGTGCGGTACGCCGTGCCGGGCGACGCCGAGGGGCTCCAGGCTGCCGCGGCGCGGGACGGCGCCGTCAACAAGGGCGCCGAGGCGGACAAACACGCTCGGTACCCTGCCGGGCGAGCGCCCTGGCGGATGGTGCCGCTCGCCCTCGAAACGGGCGGGCGCCACGGCCCAGCCGCCCTGCGCCACCTGCGCCTGCTTGCGAGGGACCGGGCGCAACTGCTCGCAGGGGGCGACCCCGCTGCCGCCGCTGCCGCGGCCGGCGCCCTCACGCGCCGCTGGGGCGCGGAACTGGCTGTGGCCCTGCAGGCGGCCACCGCGCGCCAGCTGCGCACGGCGCTGGGGGCGGAGGCGGCGCGGCCGCGCGCCCGCGCGGCACTGGCCGCCGAGCTCGCTGCCTGAGCTGGAGGACCTGGGCGACTATCCGGCCGGGGGCCGGGCCTAGCTGCTAGGCCTGACGTCCGGCCGGGAGGTGTATCGCCGTGGTGCACCACCGGTTCGTCGCGCCGCTCGTCGGCGACAGAGCGGGCGCAAGCGCGGCCGCGACCGTGCCTCGCCGCTCGCAGGAGGAGGAGGAGGAGGAGGAGGAGGAGGAGGAGGAGGAGGAGGAGGAGGAGGAGGAGGAGGAGGAGGAGGAGGAGGAGGAGGAGGAGGAGGAGGAGGAGGAGGCGGAGGAGGAGGAGGAGGAGGAGGAGGAGGAGGAGGAGGAGGAGGGGAGGAGGAGGAGGAGTAGGAGGAGGAGGAGGGAGGAGGAGGAGGAGGAGGAGGGGCGGAGGAAGGAGGGGAGGAGGTGAGGGGGGAGGAGGAGGAGGAGGAGGAGGAGGAGGAGGAGGAGGAGGAGGAGGAGGACGAGGAGAGGAGGAGGAGGGCGGAGGAGGAGGAGGAGGGAGGAGGAGGAGGAGGAGGAGGAGGAGGAGAGGAGGAGGAGGAGGAGGAGGAGGAGGAGGAGGAGGAGGAGGAGGAGGAGGAGGAGGAGGAGGAGGAGGAGGAGGAGTGTTTTTGAGCGCTTTCCGGCCGGGCGCCGCCGCGCGAGCTGGCGCGTGCGCTCGTGGGGGGGGGTCCATCCAGGGAGTGTTTGTTGACGCCCGGGTGGAAGGCCAAAGGCCACCCGGGTGCCCGCGCCAGGACACGCCCCCCAAAACAGTGACAGACAGGGCGGCAGGGTGGAGGGAGGAGGGAGGAAGGGACCAGGAAGGAACCTGAAGGCGGAGGCGACGGACGCGCGGCGGAGGGGAGTGCGCCACCCGACCCCCCCCTTTCGGCGCGCGCGCCCGCCGGAGGCAAGGAGCGAGGGAAGGAGAGGGGAAGGAAGAGAAGGAGCGGGGGCTGACCAGCAAAAACTAAGGAACAGCAGAAGACGTCAACAACTCTGGGGACAATTTCGGTGACCTTCTGGGGGCTCCGGGGGGCTCTGGGAGGTCACCAGCGGATTACACACTAGCCCCTTCTTCTTCCTCCTCCTCCTCCTCCTCCTCCTCCTCCTCCTCCTCCTTCTCCTCCTCCTCCTCCTCTTCCTCCTGCTCATTCTTCTCCTCATCCTTGTCCTCTTTCTCCTCCTCCTCCTCCTCATCCTCATCCTCCTCCTCCCTCCTTCCTCCTCCTCCTCTCCTCCTCCTCCTCCTCTCCTCCTCCTCCTCCTCCCCTCCCCGCTCCCCCTCCCCCTCCCTCTCCTCCTCCCCCTCCTCCTCCTCCTCCTCCTCCTCCTCCTCCTCCTCCTGCTCCCCTCTTGTCATGTCAGCTGGGGATCCAGCCCACGGTGAGGAGAAATCGAGAATGTCTGAGGAGATCTGGCGGGATCTGGAGGATGTCTCGGGCGCCGCGGCCTTCTCACAGCGTCCCGGAGCGCCCTGAGAGCGTTCCGGAACGCTCTGGAACATCCTCGTCCCAGCCCCACCCGAGTGTCAGGCGAACGCGCTGGTTCCGTCCAGAGTTGATGCCCCCGCAGGATCCAGGCCTTGGTGTTCCCCGCTCTCGCCCCCCGCACGTTGCGTGCGTCGAGCATCGACTTCCGCGCGCGCGTATGGGCCGTGTGGTTACGACAGGCGAGCGCTGATGGTAATCCGCGGTCTTGCACTGGTCAGCCACAACGCTGCCATCAGCGCGTGCGAGAAAGCAGGGCGGTGGCAGCAGGCCTCGTCGATATTCTGTGGGATATGGGAGGCAAAGTTGGAGGCATCTGCCATCAGCTGCGGCGCCGTGATCAGCTCGTGCGAAAAAGGCGCTCAGTGGCAGCGAGCGCTCGTGTTGCTCAGCGAAGTGCGGGAGGCAAAGTTGGAGCCAGACATCTTGAGCTACAATGCTGTGCTCAGCGCGTGTGAGAAAGCGGGGACTTGGCAGCAAGGCATGTCACTGTTCGGCGATCTACGGGGAGCAAATTTGAAGCCCAGCGTCATCAGCTACTGCGCTTGCATAAGTGCCTACGAAAAATATGGCCTGTGGCGGCACGCGCTGTCGCTGCTCAGGAACATGTTGAAGGCGAGGGTGGTGCCAGATGCCGTCTATACTACAATACCGAGCGCGTGCCAGAAAGGCACATGACTTACGCTTGCCAGGTCCCCGGCGGCGGCGCATTGGCGGCCCCGCTCGTGGAGCGACGCCGCCCTGGCCTAGAAGAGCCCCGCGAGTGCCCCAGAAGGTCCCCAGAGCGCTCCTCTGCAGCGCAAGAGGGCCCCCAAACGACCCGAGAAGGCCCCCCAACAGATCCCACCAGGCTCCCAGATGGCCTCCAGGAGGGCCACGAGGCTGTTACACGATGGATGTTCTCGAGATTTTGTTGTTGATGTGTCTTCTTACGATCGCTGCTGCGGCCAGAACGCGCCCAACCCACCCCAAGAAGCCTGCCAGATCGTCTGGAGGGCGCCCAGGGGCTACGACGGCCCTCACTTGAGCACCTCGAGACGGCTCCGGGGACTCCCAAGACGGCCGAACAGCCTCCCACGACGGCCCCAAGGGAGGCCCCACAGGGCCAGCTTCAAGTCGGGCCCGTCCCTCTACAGGAGGAATATTCAAAAATAGTCGTCAAAAAATAGTATGGGGAATATGTCTTGAACATGTGTTGGACATTTGGGATCATTTGTTGAATATGTTTATTTAGTTTCCTTCGAAAATTCCCGTGTAGGGGGACATGCCGGGGGACACCTCTCGCGCGGGAGGAATTACACAAAATAGCTGTCAGATCCAGTTGTGGCCACTCGGCGACGTTTGTTCTGCGGCCCTTCCCGCGCCGAGCGTGTCCCAAGAGGTGTGGGGTGTGGCATTTGTCCGATCATCTCGGGCCTCCTCGTTTGCCTCCCCGTCGTCGCTTGCCTCCGTCACAGGCGCTCCTGCCCGCGGAGTCGGAACCGCACGATTTCCGAGGAGGAAGAGGAGGAGGAGGAGGAGGAGGAGGAGGAGGAGGAGAAGAGGAGGAGGAGGAAGCGGAGGAGGAGGAGTAGGAGGAGGAGGAGGAGGAGGAGGGAGGAGGAAGAGGAAGAGAGGGGGGAGGAGGAGGAGGAGGAGGAGGAGGAGGAGGAGGAGGAGGAGGGGGGGAGGGGGAGAGGAGGAGGAGGAGGAGGAGGAGGAAGGAGGTAGGAAGAGGAGGAGGAGGAGGAGGAGGAGGAGGGCGGAGGAGGGGAGGGAGGAGGAGGAGGAGGAAGGAGGAGGAGGAGAGGAGGAGGAGGAGGAGGAGGAGAGGAGGAAGGGAGGAGGGAGGAGGAGGAGGAGGAGGAAGGAGAGGAGGAGGAGGAGGAGGAGGAGGGGGAGGAGGAGGAGGAGGAGGAAGGAGGAGAGGATGAAGCGGAAGAAGAAGAGGAGGAGGAGGAGAGGAAGTGAGGAGGAGAGAGGAGGGGGAGGAGGAGGCGGGGGAGGGACGGAGGGAGGAGGAGGAGGGGAAGGAGGAAGGAGGATGAGAGAGAGGAGGAAGGAGGAGGAGGAGGAGGAGGAGGAGGAGGAGGAGGAGGAGGAGGAGGAGGAGGAGGAGAGGAGCAGCAGGAGCAGGAGGAGGAGGAGAGGAAGAAAGAGGAGGAGGAGGGTCATGGGGACGAGAGGAGGAGGAGGAGGAATAGGAGGAGGAAGGTCATGGGGACGAGGAGGAGGAGGAATAGGAGGAGGAAGAGGAGGAGGAGGAGGAGGGGGAGGAAGAGGAGGAGGAGGAGGAGGAGGAGGAGGAGGAGGGGGAGGGGCGGTCGCGGCGGCGGCTCCCGTCCTGGCTTGCGCGGTGAAGGCATTCGCCCTCGCGCTGGTGCCTGGGAGCAGGCCCTTCTTCAGCCTCTTGGGGTTCTTGCCTTCTTTCTGGATGAGAGGCTTGCACTCCTGGGCTGAACTGATCATCGACCTGTCCATGCCGAGACATCCGCACGTCGTGCCAGCCCAACAGTCTGCAAAGTCAGAAAACTGGACTGCATGGGATGGGTGCGCGGTCTCATTGCCGATCTGGAGTGGCGGTCAGGGAAGAGGACGGGGCGGCATTGGGACCAATCGGGGCACATGGGGTACCTAGCCACTTGACAACAACTGCTGTGGCTTCTGGTAGCACAACGCACATGAAATCTGAGATCCATCGAAACTCAAACCAGGGCGGTTGGGGGAGGAGTCGATCGCCCTCTCGAGGCAGGATCTGCTCGTCTGGCGGACCCCATTCAAGAGGTCTGCCTCGCGCCTTCTCGCTCCTTTTTTCC
Source organism: Prorocentrum cordatum (assembly GCA_963575745.1). NCBI lineage: Eukaryota > Dinophyceae > Prorocentrales > Prorocentraceae > Prorocentrum > Prorocentrum cordatum. The sequence continues at coordinate 1,372,354 of CAUYUJ010004891.1, read as the reverse complement.
CCCCTCTCTCTCTCTCTTTCTCTCTCTCTCTCTCTCGCTCTCTCTCTCTCTCTCTCTCTATATATATGTGTGTATGCCCCCATCGAGTCGTGGCCAGCGGAGGCGACGAGGGCTGTTGCGAGGCGAGCTCTGACCTGCTCCGCGACGGCGTCCACTCCTTGGACGCGCTCGCGATATCGGGATCTGTCTGGCACCAGGACGCCTCCCGCACCGCCAGACAGGCAGCTTCGGTGTTGGCCAACCGAAGAAAAAACGGTGGAAAATCACGTAGTGGGAACCTGTCCGCAAACACATGACTCTCAGCACTCATCACCTTAATTAGGGCAGCTCTGACGCGGAGGTCAGAGGCGACGGCGAACCACAATCATTGGAATCGGGCGGCTCGCCGATCTGGACTCGATGCCGATTTCTCTCTGCCTACCCGCTGTCGGTAAGGAAGGTTTTTCAAGGGTGGCAACATGCTGGATACACTCTAAACTCAGGAGGGAAAGAAACACAGACACAATTAATCGTCGATCCCCAGAAAAATGGGACATGTGGGAAGTGGGGGCAAGACAAAACCCCAGGAAAGATGGGAAAGAACGGAGAATCCTGTTGTTTGTGTCTACTTATTTGTGTGTGTCCCAGGGCCCCTGCATGTAAACAGCACTGCAGCTCTGCTCCACCACTGGCCCGACGCCCGTCACCAAGAAGGGGGGGGGGTGCGTCTCCACAGGACCGAGGCGTTAAGACTGGACGCCGCGCTCCCGGCCCACGCGCAGGCACGCCTTCGCAAGCGAGCGCCCCGCAGCGCGAACCTCCTCCTCCTCCTGGCCATTCCCCCTCCTCCTCCTTTCCCTCCTCCTCCTCCTCCTCCTCCTCCTCCTCCTCCTCCTCCTCCTCCTCCTCCCCCTCCTCCTCCTCCTCCTCCTCCTCCTCCTCCTCCTCCTCCCGCGCCCCGAGGCACCTCCCGCGAACAACCGTCCATGTCAACAGGCGCACCGCTCACCAGACGTGGGCCCCGGCTGAGAGGCGCTGGCCATCTCTATCCCGCAGAGGCACGACGCAGCACGGACGACGACGACGACGACGCCGACGACGTCGGGCGGGGCAGGGACGGGCATGAGAGCGGCGGGGATTAGGCCGCGAAGCCAAAAGCATTCGTTTGAATTCGCGTCTAAGGCTTGGGCTGCATCGTCGACTAAATCCTGCGATGCGATGCGCTCTGGAACGCCGGCGTTACAAGGACAATTCCAAATCCGATGACGCAAAGTCTCAGGTACTATGTGGCACCTCGGACAAGCGGGGTCGAATTGTCCGATCACCAGCTCAGGAATCCTCTGCCCTGGCCACATGCCAGAAGCGGCGGCGCACTCGATGGCGCCTCTCCGGTCACATTCCTGGGCCTTGCCTAAGTGTGCCAGAGACGGACGGAGGCTAAAGAGATCAAACCCGCCTTCAAGGCCTCTCCCAAGTGCTTGGGTGGAGGCGCGAGCCCACAGCTGCTTCTCCACAGTGGCATGGGCAGCAGCCCGGAGGCCCGAGGGATCACAAGCTTTTAAAAAAGGGGGCGGAGGGCCGAGGTGTCTTGGGCGGGGGGGGGGCCCAGTTTTCCCCCGAGGGATCCCTTGTCAGATAAGAAGACCAGGAGTGCCCCCACCCTAGGCCGAGCAAAGATGTGGTGATGGCAGAGATGGGGCCGTAGATGGTACGCCACCTGCAGCGAGCGGGGAGGTTAGAGATGCGACTAAAAGTTTAAGTTGGGCCTGTCCCTCCACAAGGGGAATATTCAAAAATAGTCAAAAATAGTATGGGAACTATTGTTTCAGTATTTCTGGGCATCTTTCAAATATTTGTTGAGTATTTTTTATTTGTCGTCGAAAATCCCCCTGTAGTGGGACACGCCCGATTTAACTATAAGTCTTGACCCGCACCTGCTGCAAGCGACCGACGGGAGCGTCTGCCTGTTGAAGGAAACGGAGCCACTCGACCAGGAGGTCGGGCACGGCCACGACAGCGGGACCTCTCGAACCGCATCGAAGGCCCAGCATTAAGTCGGGCCTGTCCCTCTACAGGAGGAGTAGTCAAAAATAGTCAAACAATAGTCTGAGCATTGTTTGACCATTCTGGAGTACTTTTGTAGTATGTTTTATTTTTCGTCGAAAACGCCTTTGTAGGGGGACACGCCCGACTTAAACCCAGCAGCGTGGTCAGACATCACCCGTGCTTCTGCTCCCAAACAGCTCTAGCCGCAGGCTGCCGCAACTTCTTGAGCCGGCTCGGTGGGGCCCCAAAAAGTTTGGACTCGTGCATGGCCCGAGGGGCAGCTCCTGTGTCAAAAATTCGATGGCGGAGGTTCTGTTTGGGGGACTTGCGCGCGGCGATCCTACTGGCGCGTCTACGCCCATTCGCGCCAGGGCCGAAGCCACCTGCCCCTGCGAGCGCGCACGTTCTCTCCTCGGTCGGCCCCAATGTCTGGGGCACTGTGACAGACCCGGATTGCGATGCCTGCCTTGCGAAGGTCCAGGGCCACCTTCTGCGCGATGCAGTTGGCGCCAGCAATGACACATGGCGTAGGCGAGAGGGGCAAAGCGAAAGCATTTGGCCCTCGCATGAAAGTAGCAGCGAACGAAAGAGTCCTAGAAATGACAAAATCACGGGTGCCCTCTGATCGTGAGTTAACATCGTCTATCCAAGTGCGAACCTCAAGCCCTTGCTGAAATTTTAAATTCAGATCGAACATACAGGCGAACAGCACACGGGCAGCCAGCTGCTGGGCGGACCTGCATCCTGCGAACAGCCCCCACCCCGTAGGGATGGGATCCGAACTGGAACGGAGGCCCCGAAAGCAGCGGGGGGCGAGGTGAAGCTGGATGATCAGGACTCAGACTACACGCGGGCATGTACGCTTGCTACCTAAACGCATGACTTTGACCGGGTCGAGGTCATCGTAGTAACCGTCCACGTCCAACAAGGCCGAGGACGGGGGCACTTGAAACGCCGTTGCGCCTTCGCCGAGCACCAGCGGCGCGCGCAGCCGAGCCTCCTCTGACCGCGTCGTCGAACTGGGCCCGCGCCTGGCGATCGAGGGGCCAGCGGTCGGTGATGTCTCCTCGCATCTGCCCCCGCAGCCTGGCTACGTGGGCAAAGCTCGCGATGCTGCGATCTGCGCCAGATGCCCTCGGGAGCAGTGCGACCCACGCCCTCGGCATGCGCCAGGGCCAGGCGACCAGCTTCTCCGTGTCACTGAACAACGCAAGCAGCTCGAGGCGGCCTTCGATCGGCAACCCTGCTACGTCTCCAGCATCGACGTCGATGCACCTGCGCGACACGCGGAAGGGGACGCGTCGGAGGATCGCATCCAAACGGGAAGGGTCCAACAGAGGATAGGGTGGAGATGCCAACGAGTTATCTCTGATGTCTCTGAACGCCCGATCAAGTTCGTGGCCATCGTCGCCTCTTGTCCACTTCTTGGTCCACGGCTGGGCTCGGACGCGCAATGGCCCGAGGCGGGCGGAGGCGGGCAGTGCTCAGTTTCGACCGTGTTTGGGGGCTTGGGCTTGAGGAGCTCACGCAAGCCACCTGGACTGCTTGGCTTGGCGGCCCAATCCGCAAAATGGTTCAAGGCGCAGTCTGTTGGCGGTCCTAGAAGCGCGGCCAAAATCTTCAACAGCAGCGCCAGCTAGGGTGGCTACCTGCGTGGCGTTAAGATTCGGGACCTCGCCCAGCGCTCGTCCCCAGGACTTCGCTGCAGTCCTGTCCAAGGAGGGCAGCTCGATATAGACTAGCTGAGGCCCCAGGGGACCACTGCGATCCAAAATTTGCCTGGTGATTCTCTCCGAGCCAGACTCGCTGAGGACGCGGCTCAGAAGATTCGCGCGCGAGCCCAGAGCAGCCCACACATGAACATCATGGCGGGCCGACTGCAGGGGGGCGCCTTACGCGCTAACCGCTCAACTGGAAAAAAGGCTGCATGAGTCCGCGGGCCCGCGTCGGCGCGCTGGGACTCTCGGCGGAGACGGCGCAAGCTTCGCAACGAGCATCATTCCCCCGACGGGAGCCCCACGAGACGCACACCGCCCAGCAGAGGCTGTTTTGGGCGAGGACGGGCAAACGACCAGGCACCCTTTGTAAACAGCTCGGCACTGGGGGGCCCCTCGCCGGACCCCCCTCGGAGATGCGAGAGGGCCTCGGCGACGGCTCGCCCACGCATTCTCCGGGGCCACCGGCGTCGAGGGAGAGGAGGAGGAGGACCAGAAGGAGGAGGAGGAGGAGGAGGAGGAGGAGGAGGAGGAGGAGGGAGGCGGAGGAGGAGAAAGAGGGAGGCGGCGGAGGAGGAGGAGGAGGAGGAGGAGGAGGAGGAGGCTCGGGGGGGGGCCCTTCGGGATCGAGGGGGAGAGGGCGGGCCGCCTCCGCCCTCGGGCGCTTCCCCGGCGCCGGGGCGCGGATCAAGAGGTGCCCGCGCACGCGAGAAAGCTCGGGAGGCGCCTTCGCCGCCGCCGCGGGGCTCGGCCTCGGGCTTCGGGCGCGGGCCCGGACCGGGCGAAGGGGCCTGGGGCCGAGAGCTCCGCGGCAGCGACTTTTTGTTACCAATCTCACCACCCACCAAACCACCCCAACCCAACCCGACGGCTCAGATTTACCCTCGATTTCCAGTGGGGGGGGGGTCGGGAAACATCGAAAAAACACATGTGGAACCCTTACCCCCCCCCACCCGAAATTCGGGTCTTCGGGTTGGGTTGGGGTGGTCTGGTAGGTAGTCACAATCGGGTCGGGCACTCGCCCAGGCAAAGGCGGGCGCGGAAAGGGCTCGGGCACGCAGCGCGCGCGCGCGCGCTGCTCAGAGTCTGCAGGGCCGAGGCCGACGCAGGCGCGGATGCCCGCGCGCGCGCCCTCCGCTCGCCGTCCAGCACTGAGACTCTGCTGACCTGGTGGAGGGGGCGAGGTCCTCGGCGCCGATGGCGCAGTCATGCAGCTTGCCTTCCCCTGCGAAGCTCGTGACAGCGACGTCCTGAGGCGCATCTTGCGTCGGGAATGGTTTCTCAATCCAGTCGTCGAGGTCCTGGGGCTCGATGTTCCGGTCGAGAAATACGATCCACGGTGCGGCTTGTGCCAGAAGGACTCCACCTGGAGCTCGTAGTTGCCGCGGGTCTCGCCCTCGCACTCACACCCCGAGATACACGCGTGAATGTGGGCGACGCTGACCCGATGCCATGACGTGCGCATGCGGAGGGCCGAGAAGTCGCGCAAGTCAGCGGGGCCTTGTCCCAGGCAATCTTGGCGGCCTTGCCTGGCCCCAGAGCAATGTGAGACATGAAAACCTAAGTTCGCAAACGAATGCGCAGCATTGAGGTGCCCCTTGGCGGCTACGAGAGCACCTCCAGCGCACATAAGGACTAGAGTCGCGAGGCACAGCAAGAGGAATGACTGGCCAGCAACCTGCCTTCACAATGCCGACACCGATGTCGTCGATACCTCCGGATCCTGCGCGACGTTCCCATAAGCCAACCGCGTCGTCGCATTGCCAATGCTTACTCGGGTATTCGACCACCGTGGGACCCCACCTGGAAATATCCTCCTCCTCCTCCTCCTCCTCCTCCTCCTCCTCCTCCTCCTCCTCCTCCTCCTCCTCCTGGGACTTCGGGGCGTTGGGTTCCGCGGCTCGAGCGCGGCGCGACGCCACCCTGGGGCGGCGCTCTCGAGGAGCCCACGACGCCCTGGCGCTCTGACTTCGGCAGAACGCGAACCGAGCTCGCAGTTTGCCGAAGGATGTTCGCAAGGCACCTGACCCTCTGGTGGACACTGCAGAGCGCGCGGCGATCTCTGCCGCCCCTCGGCCGCTTCGCCGCGGGGCAGGACCTCGCTCCCGGGCCCAGGGGCTCTCCCCCGGCGAGAGCCCAGGCCGCGCCCGGGCTCCGCCTGCCGCGCCGTCCCCGGCGCCCGCAGGGCGGCGAGTGCGCTAGGCGATCTGGTGCCTGAAAGCGTGGCCCAATTGAGAAAAAAAACAAAACAAACAAACAAAGGCAAATCTAAAAAAAAACTGGGGCGCCGCGGGGCCCGCTGGCGTCGACGGGGCCCCCGCAGCGGATGACGAAGCCTGCAACGGCAGGCCCTGGCGCCCGAGGCCGTCGGTCTCGCAGGAGCCTCCTGCGTCTCCTCCGCCATCCTGCCCAGGGAGGCCGGCGGCGGCGCACCGCGCCGCGGAGCTGCTGCTGGGGCGGCTGCGGCGCCGAGCCCCCTTAGGAGCGCAAGGCCCTGACTGATCGGCTCCTGGGTGCGCGCGGCGAGGCGTGCCTGCTGCTCCTGCGACGCTGCTGGCGCTGGCGGCTGCGTCGATGGTGGTGTCGCTGGTCCTGCTGGATCGGGTGTGGCCTCATGGTATGGGGCTCCTGCTGCAGCTCCGCCGTCGTTTGTCCTCTTCCGCTCGCATGACAGGAGGCGCCTCGTCTGCTCGCTGCACGCCTCGATCGCCTGCTCGACCTTCGCGGCCATGGGAGCGAAGTGGTCCTGCGCTAGCTCCGTGATGGACCTGCCCTGCTCGTCCTTCCTCGCATTCCATTGGCCCACGGCCTCGGTCGCGAGCTTGCACGCAATGTCATCAAAGTCTGGCATATTGAACAGGTCGCCCTCGGAGATCTTGATACCCTCTCCACTGACGAGGGCCTCTAAAGCGATGCCGCCAGCGCTCTCCTTGTGCTGGCTGACGGGGGGGCAGGCGCCAGGCTCAGGCTGGCGCGCACATCCTTCTCCTCCTCCTCCTCCTCCTCCTCCTCCTCCTCCTCCTTCCCCTCCTCCGCCTCCTCCTCCTCCTCCTTCTCCTCGCTCTCGGCCTCTGCCGAGGCCGCTGCCATGTCCGCTGAGTACGTGTTGGCCTCATCGAGCTGCTACGTGGACTTCCTGCTCCACTCCTTGGCGTCGTCGAGCTTGGCTGTGGCTATGCGCGCGTGCGCTTCCTCGGGCAGGACAAGGGGCCCGAGGCTTCTTCGTCCGCGGCTTCGCTTCGAGCTCAGTGCGCAGAGCCTCCTCCTCCTCCTCCTCCTCCTCCTTTTCCTCCTCCTCCTCCTCCTCCTCCTCCTCCTCCTCCTCCTCCTCCTCTTCCTCCTGCTCAATCTCCTCCTCCTGCTCAATCTCCTCCTCCTCCACCTCAATCTCCTCCTCTTCCTCCTCCTCCTCCACGGATTGCGCGTCGTCCGTCAGGATGCCGTCGTCGTCGCCCGTCAGGCTGGCCACCTCGTCGAGCTCGTCCCAGTCCTCGCCCTTCTTCTTGCGCTTCGTCTTGCTGGTCGCCACCTGCCACTGGCCGTCCTCCTGCTGAGGCTGTGGCCACGGCGGCAGCGGCGGGACCTTCGCCACCATGAAGGGCGAGGGAATCGCAGGGCCGAGAGGATGCCGCGGGAGGGCTGGGAGAGCGGGCGGCTGAGTCCACCGACCCTGCACAGGCCTCCTGGTACCTGCTGGGGGACGGAGAGCACACCCACAATCATAGCATGTCACCTTGGCGCGCCAACTCCACTTGTAGTTACACTGGCTGCATCTCACATAGGCAGACACTGCGGGCGGGACGGGGTCGCGACCCCCTGGCCGTCTTGACTCTACGTGTTGTCAATCCGAGCCTGAGCGCCTCAATCTCTCGAGCGAGGTGGGAAGTTCGGAAGAAGGCACCTTGAGCCAAAACGGCTACGGAGGAGGAGGAGAAGAAGGAGGAGGAACAAGAGGAGGAGGAGGAGGAGGAGGAGGAGGAAGAGGAGCACCAGGAACCGAAGGACCAGGACAGGCGAAACACAACGGCGAGGAGGAGGAGGAGAAGGATGATGATCATGAGGATGGGAATAATAAGGACAATGCTGATGATGATGACGATGATGATGCTGATGATGTTGATGCTGATGATTATGATGATGATGATGATGATGATGCTGATGATGATGGTGACGATGATGGTGCTGCTGATGATGCTGCTGGTGATGATGTTGTTGCTGCTGGTGATGATGATGACGGTGATGATGATGATGATGATGATGATGACGACGATGGTGATGATGGTTGTGATAATGATGATGTTGTTGATGATGATGATGACGATGATGATGGTGGTGATGGTGATGATAATGAGGTTGCTGATGTTGCTGTTGATGATGGTGATGGTGATGTTGCTTCTGATGCTGATGATGATGGTGATGTTGATGATGATGATGACGACGACGACGACGACGACGATGATGATGATGATGATGATGATGATGATGATGATGATGATGATGATGATGGTGGTGGTGGTGATGATGATGATGATGATGACTGGTGGTGGTGGTGGTGGTGAGGAGGAGGAGGAGGAGGAGGAGGAGGCGGAGGACGAGGGCAAACCAAACGCGGGGAGGAAGAAAGGGCGGAGGAGGAGGAGGAGGAGGAGCTGCTGCTGCTGCTGCTGTTGCTACTGCCCATGCTCCTGGTGCCGCTGATATTGCTAGCGCTGTTCTGGACGCCGTCAGCATCATCAAGCAAACAGTGCACCCTGAAGAAGCGATGACCAGCAGCAGGGGCAGTCTGACCATTGGCACTCGTGGACGGTAGCCCACGGGTCAGCCCTAGTCTCTACTACATTGCAGGGCCCAGTGCGTGCCAGAAGGGCGCAGGCCCCAATGCACCGAAACCGCCCCGGGCTGGCCCCGGGCCGCCCCGGGCCGCCCAGGCAGGCCCCAGGACATGTCGAGAGGGCCCCCAGATTTCCCCAAGACGGCCCCGGAGAGCTCGGCACGCTTAAAGATGGGCCCAAGACGCCCGAGATTCGCCCCAGGCGGCCCAAGAGGCGTCCAAGACGCCCGAAGAGGCCTCCCAAGAGGCCTCCCAAGAGGGCTCCGAGCGACAGAAATCGTCGATTTCTACTGTGTTTTTCGATGTTTTCGGCCTCCTCGCCTCGTCGGCTTCCCGACGCTCCAAGACGGCCCAAGAAGCCCCCCGACCGCTCCAAGACGGCCGAAGAGGACCCCAAGAGAGCCCCAAGACGGGCCAGGAGGGCCCCCAGACGGTCCCAAGACGCCCCAGGACGGCCCCAGGACGGCCAGGAGGCGCCCAAGACGGCCCAAGAGGCACCCAAGACGACCCCAGGAGCGGCCCAAGACGGCCCACGACAGCCCAAGAGGCGCCGAGGCGGGTCTCAGACGGCCCCAAGACGGCCCAAGAGGCACCCTAGACGGCCCGAGAGGGCCCTAAGAGCCCCCCCGGGAGGCCCAAACGAAGGCCGAAGAGGCTCCGAAACGGCCCCCACGAAGCCTTCAGTGCCTTCAGAATTCTCTCCAAGGACAAGTCGTCCCAATCCCTGGGGAAAAGGTGTACACTTCGGGGTCCCCGTGCCTTTCGCCATCGCAGCGTCCGAGACGGCCACACAGGCCCTGAGCATCGTCCCGAGACGCCGCAGGAGGCTGCCAGCGGCCCCCCCCGACGGCTCGACACTGCGCCATGGCGGCTCCTCAGGCGCCCAGATGGCGGCCCCCAGCAGGGGGCCAGGACAGGCTGAGAGCGCTCCCGAGGGGCACCAGGGGCCCCGGCGCGCTTCCAAGATGGCGTCAGAGCGCTCCGAGCCGCCCCCGGAGGCCTCCAAGAGGGCCCGAAGACGGTCCAAGAGGGCCTCCGAGACAGGCCCCGAGCCCTCCAGGAGCAGGGGAGCGGACGAGAGGCGACAGGCATATCGCAGGCAAAAACGCCCCACGAGATCCCCAAACGGCCCCCACGAAGCCCTAAGTGGCTTCAGAATTGCTTCCAGGAGGGGGGGGAGCGGACGAGAGGCGACCGGCATATCGAAGGCACAAAAGAACACTGTTGGACGCTCCGAGGGCCTTCGATGTTTCTCCGTTGGGAAGAGTCGTCGTAGGATCGACGATTGCCGACCGAGGGCAGCGAATCCAGTGGAGGCCCAAGAGGCCCCCAGGAGCCCCAAAGAGATCCCCAAGAGGTGCCACGGGGCTTAAAAACTGCTTCGAAGCGAAGGGGGCGGACGAGGGGACCGCCTCAGGAGGTTTTGGACGGTTTTGGGCCTCAAAATCGTCCGCTTTACGACGGTTTTGGAAGGATTTTGGCCTTCTCGCCTTTTCCGCTTTCCGACGTTCGAAGACGGCCCAAGAGGCCTCCAAGAGCGCCCCAGAACGGCCCAAGAGGCTTCCAAGAGCGCCCCAAGACAGCCCAAGAGGGCCCCAAGACGACCCAAGAGACGCTCAAGACGGCCAACGAGGGCCCGAAGACAGGCCCAAGAGGGGGCCAAGAGGGGGACCACGGACCGAAAATCCGAGCCTTCCGCCCCAAGAGGGCGCCAGGAGGCCCAAACAGGCCCCCAAGAGGCCCCAAGGGGCCGCCAAGAATCACCCGAAGAGGCCCCAGGAGGCTCCCAAGGAGCCCAAACGAGGCCCCTACAGAGGCCCCAACAGCTTCCAAAATGGCCCCGAAGAGGCCTCGAGCCCGCCTCCGAGCTTCCTCGCCGCGAGGGTGCCAACACGGCCCCAGACCAGCCCAGGACGGCCCAAGGCGCGCTCAAGACGGCCCAAGACGATTCCAAGACGGTCCCGGGAGGATGCGCCCAGGACGGCCCAAGGACGCGCCCGTTCGGGGCCTCAAGACGGGCCAAGATGGCAAGAGAGTCCCAGTTGGCAAAGAACGTCAATTTTCCATTGTTTACTGTTACACCCTTTGCGTTTCCCGCCGTTTCGGCGGTCCGATGCACCAAGCGGCCCCAGAAAGTCCCAGGAGGGTCCGAGGAACCGCCCAGGAAGGCCCCAAGACGGGCCAAGACGGACCCAGCACAACCCAAGGCGCGCTGCGACGGCTCAAGACGGCTCCAAGACAGCCCCAAGAGGGTGCCAACACGGCCCCTGCTGGGCCCAGGACGGCCCAGGGAGGCGCACAGGAGGGGCCCAAGACGACTCCAAGGCGGCCTCCTCACGGTCCCAGACGGCTCCAAGACAGCCCCACGAGGACCCCGATGGGCCAGGACGGCCTACGGACGCGCCCATGAGGGGCCCACGACGAACCAAGACGGCCCCATCAGGGCAAACGGCGCCCTCAAGACGGGCCTAGACGGCTCCAAGACGGCACTTTGAGGGA
>CAUYUJ010004891.1:1343015-1361184 GCA_963575745.1 Prorocentrum cordatum | reverse complement strand
ACCTGGAAGGTCCACCAGCCTCTTGTCCTGGTGGCCCTGGACATCGCGTCGAGAGCCCCTGAGCTGCACGGCCCCCGCTCGCGTGCCGCTCGAGCGGCAGAGGCGAAGCTTCGGGGCAGAGAGCGCGCTGTCAGGGTGGAGGAGGCCAAGGTGGCGTCGTCCCACCAAGTTGGGCACGGCACCGAAGGCAGCACGTGCCCCAGGTATCTCACTCGACCGTCAGCTGAGCTCAGAACGCGTGGCTGGTCAGCCCCCCCCGTGCTCTAAGGCCCCCGCGGCCACCGATCCCTCCCACAGGCTTGGCTTTTGCAAGTGGGCTTTCTGGTGCCAGCTGTGTGGGGCTACGGGCACGGGAGGCAAATCCGCTGAGCTCGGCAAAGCGTGTCGACTTGACAGAGTTGGAACTTGGAAGGAGGAGGGTGATCAGCGCCCTCGGGGTGGGAAAGCTCACCCCTGGGTTAAAGGCCTGGCTTGAGCCAGAGTCGCAATCCGCTTAATTTTCGGTGTGGGCGTGCCCGAATTGGGGAATCCACGTTGCAGCTTTGGAAGTGGAAACGGAGGGGGGGAGAAGGAAGAGGGATGGGGTGACGACGGGGAGGAGGAACAGGAAAGGGAGGAGGAGGAGGAGGGAGAGTAGGAGAAAAGGGAGGTGGAGGAGGAGGTGACACGTGCGCGCGCGCGCTTCCGCGGCAACGGTGCGCCAGGGAAGTACTCGCAGCAGCGTTTGATTTGTCACAACCATCTTGTGACGCTGGGTCCACGTTATGATGCGACAGCGCCCCGCTTGTCTCTCCTCCTGCACTTCCTTCCCGGTGCGTTCCTCCTTCCTCGCATGTTTGCTTCCGCCCTCCGCATGCCAAGCAGGTCGACACACCCCGCACGCATTTCGTGACCCCATAGGGAGCTCCACCGAAGCAGCATTCGCATGCACCCGTGAGGCCACAGAGGCAGCATTCGCATGTACCCGCGCCATCCAGTACAGCGCGCCGTGGCCCCACCGTAGGCATGAGAGGCCGTATTCGTACGCGTCCGCGCCACCCAGTACACCGCGCCGTGGCCCTATAGGGAGTCCCACCGAAGGCCCCAGAGGCCACGTTCGCACGCACCCACACCACCCAGTCCAGCGCGGCACCACAGGGAGTTCCACCGAAGGCCCCAGAGGCAGCGTTCGCAGGCGCCCGCGCCACCCAGCACAGCGCTTCTTGTCTCAACAGGGAGCCCCACCGAAGGCCCCAGAGGCCGCGTCCGCATGCGCCCGCGCCACCCAGTACAAGGCAGCCCCATAGGGGGCTCCACCGAAAGCCCCAGTGGCCGCGGCAGCATGCGTCCCCCCCACCCAGTACAGCGTCTCGTGGCCCCATAAGGAGCTCCACCGAATGCCCCCATGGCCACGTTCGCAGGCGCCCGCGCCACCCAGCACAGCGAGTCGTGGCCCCCTTAGGGAGCCCCACCAAAAGCCCCAGAGGCCGCGACCGCATGCTTCCCCATCCACCCAGTACGGTGGTGCTGCGTGGCCCCATATTGAGCTCGGCCGAAAGCCCCGGTAACCGCGGCAGCATGCGTCTCCCCCACCAAGTATTACGTTTCGTGGCCCTCCGCCGAAGGCCCCAGAGGCCGCGTCCGCATGCGCCCCCCCCTTCCCCCCCCCCGCCCACTACAGCGCGTCGTGGCCCCATGGGGAGCTCCACCGAAGACCCCAATAGCCGCGACCGCATCCCCACCTATCACAGAACACCCCTCACGCGCTTCGCGGCCCCATAGGAGGATCCACCGAAATCGGTACCCACAACGCGCCACCATTCACAATTGCATATGGTTGGGGCCTCCGCCGGGATACTTAACATTGGGGGGGGTCTTGATTCGCGCACAGGCGTTCCCATCTTCCCTCCTTTTTCTCCCCATGGAGGAGGGGGAGGAGGAGGACGCAAGGAGGCAAAGAGAAGGGGAGTCAAGAGGAGCCAAGCGAGGAGGGAGAGGTGGGGGAGAAGGAGGAGGAGAAGGAGGAGGAGGAGGAGGAGTAGAGGGGAGGAGGAGGAGGAGGAGGAGGAGGAGGAGGAGGAGGAGAAGCAGGAGGAGGAGGAGGAGGAAGGGAGGGAGGGAGGAGGAGGATGAGGAAAGCGAGGAGGACGAGCAGGGGAAAAGGAAGAGGGAGGAGGAGGGGGAGGAGGAGAGGGAGGGGGACCAGTGTAAACCCAAGGCCCATCAACGATGTTGCAAGAAACCCTCCCTCCAAGCTCCCTCTTCATAGGCCCCTATAAGGATTCAGTTCCACTGCGGGGAAATGCCCCGTTGGAAGACAACCGGGTGAACATCGTGAACCGTGCCAGGGCACTACTCCTGGGTTTTCAGCACCACAAATCAGCTTTACAGACTATTGCGTCTTGACGACCCTAAATCGTGCCAGAACACCGTTCCTGGGACGCCAACACCTCGAATCAACGCAATTGTTCCGCCCTGACAGTCCTTCACCGTTCCAAACACCAGTTTGGGGACGTTAACAATGATAATCCTTGAAACTGCTACAAACTCTTAAGACGAATGTGCGCGGCGCTAGGGCGAGAGACGCATCTTGGAGAGGAACCGCCCTCCATCTGTGAAGCTCTTGCATTTGTTTATAATGGTTGTACGCTGCGCTCACGCGGGAGTCCCATGTTGGAAAGATACCGCCATCCATCCGTGAAACCCTTACACTTGTTAAAGACGAATGAACGCGGCACTAAGGCAAGAGCCACGTTTGAAAAGGAACCGCCCTTCATCTGTGAAATTCGTGCAAATGTTTAAAACACATGCGCGCGGCGCTAAGGCGATGGCCCTATTTTGACAAGAGCTCGCCCTCCATGCGTGAAACAGTTGCACACCTCAAGCGTAAGGATCATGATTGGCGAGGAGGTCTCAGGCGAAACGCACTGGCCGCCCTACCGACACGACTCGGGATGCGACAGGGAGGAGCTACGTATAAGGAAAATAACGGAGGACGGGGGAAGGGAAGAGGGAGGGGAGGGGGAGGAGGAGGAGGGAGGAGGAGGAGGAGGAGGAGGAGGAGGAGGAGGGAGGAGGAGGAGGCCGGAGGAGGCGGAGGAGAGGAGGAGGAGGAGGCGGGGAGGAGGCAGGAGGAGGAGGAGGAGGAGGAGGAGGAGGAGGCGGAAGAGGAGGAAGGGGAGGATGGAGGAGGAGGGGAGGAGGAGGATAAGAGTAAGAGGAGAAAGGGGAGGAGGAGGGGGAGGAGGAGAAGTAGGAGTGGAGGAGGAGGAGGAGGAGGAGGAGGGAGAGGAGGAGGAGGGACTGGATGAGGAGGAGGGAGGCTCGAAGGAGAAGAAGAAGGAGGAGCAGGAGGACGGGGGGGCGCGGAGGCCAGGAGGAGAAGTTGGAGGGGGAGTTCAGGTCAGGTTAGGAGGAGGAGGAGGAGGAGGAGGAGGAGAAGGAGGAACGGAGGTGATGGGGAGAGGTTAGGTTAGGTTAGGGCAGCCTCGATGGGAACAGATTCGCAAGTACGTGCCCTCGGGGATGTCCTAACCTTGGGGCGTCAGATCCGATGGAACGCTGCCACAAAAACAAAACACATCATTATCAGCATGATCAGCATCATAGTCCTCAGCCTCGTCCTCAGCATTCGCATCATCATCAGCAGTCGCATCATCACCATCATCATCATCATCATCATCATCATCATCATCATAAGTATCATCCGCAGCAGCATCATCATCATAATCGTCATCATCATCATCGCCATCATCTGCATCAGCATCAGCATCAACATCATCATGGTTATCATCATCAGCATCGTCATCTTCATAAGTAGTATCATCGTTCCGCATTTCCTCTTCCTCATCGTCCCGCCAATACCAACAGCATCATCACCAGTCTTCCTCATCCTTCTCATAATCACCGTTCGTCCACCCCATTGTTGTCCCTCTTCATCCTCGTCTTGATCCTCCTGTCACTTCTCTCCCTGCTTCCCTTCACGAGGAGGAGCACGCCCCAGGTTCCCAGCGAGGGTCCTCATTGGGCCCTCCCACCTGGTGGATTCGATGTGGTGTTCGCTGCCGAGGAATTGGCGTGACGGTATCTAGGGGCTCCTACGATCCTCTCAGTCGCGATTGTTGAAATATGGCTGGCTACGATGGGGGATGTCGATAAGACGTGTTGAACTTAGACACGCCTTGGCCGCACATGGAGTTCGGACGGGTGGGCTCTGGTCTTGCGATGTTGACGCTTGTGTCGGCGATCACGAGGTGGACGTCGGACGCGTGTGGTTGATTTTGAGTTTATCGTGGATTTGAGGCGTGGTGCTCACCGCAGGGGCTTCAGGTGAGGGGGAGGCGACGGAGGAGGGGGAGAAGGGGAAGGGAAAAGAGCAGCCTTATTGTAGCACCCGAAGCCAGCAGGAGGAGGAGGAGGAGGAGGAGGAGAAGGAGGAGGAAGAGGAGGAGGAGGAGGAGGAGGAGGAGGAGGAGGAGAGAGACGAGGTGGCTCCCCCGTGGCACGAAGAAGAGCAGCAGTTGCAGGATGATGCCGGATCACAATGCGTGTTGAACATTTGCGGAGTTCGTTGTGTGTGGAAACCTGTGTGCAGAAACGACGAGGACTACAAGCGACCACCGGAGGCAGTGCCACAGGCCAGGGCCAGCGGGGGAGAAAATGCGGGAAGCCACAGGAATCCATGCTGTCACAAGGAACAGTGCCACACGCAGGGCCAGTTCTCTAGAGCCAGAGTGAATCTCTCGGCGCGTGCACTGTTCGGGGAAATACGAACAGCCACCAACGATGAGAACACAGCGCGGACGTATTGAATGTGTATCCCATAGTGTTTGCATTCATTGGTGGCCAGGTTTAAAAACAATTCGCTTTGCTCACGAGGATGATTATATAGTCACTTGACCCCAGGTGGCGATGGAGACCGCGATGCACAGACTACTGTCTGAGCAGGATGGCCAGCTTGCCGAGCTTGCGATGTCACTCTTGATGAGAGCGATCAAATCCTCGTGTTATTTACGCGTGATTGTGGTACTCACCATGGTGCGCTTGTTCTTTGGAGACGGGAGTGACCAACGAATCGAACGTGAAATGCACACTAGCTGGAGTGAGGCTCGCCATCGCCGCCGGTTCTGAAAGAATCTGCAATGCCCCCAGGGAAGCGCGCATCCGATGCTCGCCATGGCCAGGCCGACAGTATCCCCCAACGTGCACCTCGAAGGCCGTCGATTCCGTTCCATTAAAGCTTGGCCGACGTCCAGGTCCCTAAGAAGCATGCTTTGTGATGCACGCAGGGACATGTAGAGGTCTCCAACCAGGCAGCGCCTTCGAGGGATCGAGACTTTGACATCTCCACCTCGGCGGAGGCCAGCGGAAGCCAGCGGCAGCTCAATACTGGCGGATCCGCAGGTGGAAGTTCGGCGGAAGTAAGCAAGAACCCTCCCAGAGTGTTTGTGGAGGATACCATGTTCTTTGCGTCTTGTCGTCTCCTCGTCGGGAAATGATTGAAACTTGTCACCTGCGTGTCTATGCAGATACGTGCGGCAGAAAGCGTTCGCTAAAGATCGATGGACGTCCTGGGGTCTCAGGGTTGGGTTTCTTGTGGAAGGCTTCTTGTGGTCGAGCCCCTACTGTAGGGTGAGGTTGGGGTTGAGGTTTGCACAGCTCCCTTATTTGATCTGAGATGCCCTGGGTCTTGTCCCTGCCGTTCCCGTGGCCCACCCATCCAGGAGCAGCAACAGGAGCTGGCCACTGCCATGGCGGAGCGGGCGGCGCGGCTTCACGAGGAGGCTGCGCAGGTGGCTCCCTTTGTGGCAGGGGGGATTTGAGGGCATGGCCATGAGAAGGATGACCTTGGCGAAGCAACACGTGACAACGATGGCGACCGCGATGGCACCTGCTGCTGCGGTTTCGAGGACGACGGTCACCTTGCTTATATCGACGGCGAGAACTCGAAGGCGATGCAGAGATGGATACAGTCAGCCCGCGTAGTAAGGATGAGCGACTTTCCATGGTTACCCTTACACCCTTTCCTACGGCCCATCCTTGGCCGCTTTCGCTGGCCGCGCCCCGCCCGCAAAGTGTCGCGTCCTTGTTATACGGGTTGACTGTAAGCGTCCAGAGCCCGAGGAGGAGCGAAAAGATGTTGAGCACATGTACAGGAGTGATTCTGGTGATGGCGACGCCGACGACGCCAAGGAGAGAGAAGGGCGCAGGCCTTCGGAAAACCTGAAGACCCAGACTCCTTCCCTTGACTCCGGACGATTCGATTTTTGTTCGTGTCGCCGGCTCCCAGATATCCCGCCTTCTTCCGCAGGATCGGGTTTCATCCCAGGTCGTTTTTGTTCACAGCTCTGGGGACAGGAAGCGGATCGAAGATGCCGAGAATGGAGAACAATCTTGGTGCAATTTTGTCGAGTCGCCAGAGGTTTGGGGGCGAGGACCCGTTGTATTGTTTGTGTTGCGCCGTTGTTAGTGGACCCTAGGGGGGCCAACAAGGGGCCTCCCCGGGGGCCGGGAGCGTGGAAAAGGCCGGCTGGCCCGGTTTGTCAGAGGCTTGGGTTTCCTTTGAAGTCCCCCCAGACCCCCGACGTCGTCCCTTTTTGCAACGCAGGTGCCCTCGCGATGCGAAAAGCATCACGGCGGAAGGTGTTTGGCAATTTTCAGCCTCCAGGGGGCACATTCCCTTGGTTCAGGGACTGGCCCGGTTGTGAAAGAAACACGACGTCGGAGGTCTGGGGGAGGGGCGGGGGGCAAGCTAGGTACGCTCGCGTCATATCTGACGTCCTACCCGTCCCTCCCATCCCTTTCCATGGCGTAGATCTCTCTATTCGCACAGTCGGATGTCGCAGCATGGCATAGCATGGTGTTGAAGATCAACGCGTAGCATGACATGCGTAGCGTGGCGTGGCGACGCCCCACAGTTGGGGGGGGCTTCTGCGGCCCAAAGAATCAACGAACCGGTACCGAATGTGTAATTACTTCCGATGGTTTTTTAGGATTAAGCCGGGAATATTCAAAGATTGTCCAAAACATAGTCTGGGGACGAATCTTTTTAAACCATATTGGAATACGTTTAGGCATTGCTGGGCTATTTCTCACTTTTCGTCCACAATCCGCCCGTAGAGGACATGCCCGACCTAATTTTAGGGGCGGGGGGAAGGGAGGGCGAAGCGGCAACAGACTCGCAGCAGCCAGGGGCGCACCTCCTCGCCCGTGTGCATCTTCTCGGCGGCGGGCTGGGGGCGGGGAGGGGAATCCTCCAAAAACCTCACTCGAATAACGTTTCTGGGGAATGTGTCAACAAAGTTTTTAGGAGGAATCCCCAAAAAACCTTCCAAAACACCTCCCTGAGGAAGACTTGCAGGAGGAATCTTCAAAAAAACTGCCAAAAAGCCTTCCGAAGGAGGTGGTGGGGGGGGAGGGAGCAGGGAAGCAGCCCGCTGAGAGCTGAGGCCCGCGAGCAAGCAATACACGAGGGTGGGAAGCCAATCCCAGACCCCCTCGAGTATAGTAAAATTCGTGACGGGAGGTTTTTCTCCATTTTCAGCCTCCGGGGGCCCTTAGCGGGCCTCGGGACCGTCAAAGAACGATTCGGGCTGAAACACCGGTCCCTGGAAATAGGTCGAGACCTCGGGAGGTCGACGCAATGAAAAAATCATGACGTCGGGGGTCTGGGATATTGGGGATGGGTTCGGGGTTTGGGGCCCAACGTGGTGGATAAAGGCGGGAGCTTTGGGCTCGAAGAAGACAGCCAAGTTCTCAAAAGGGAACGGCCCTCTTGAGGTCATGCCCCCCATGCCTTGGAGAGGCGGGGGGCGTTCTGCCAGGAGGATGCCCCACTGATTAACCCTGCCCCCGTGAGCGGGCCGTGAATAACCTTGCCCACGCAATTGAGGCATACTGTGGTCCCAGGAGTGGGGTGGGGGCGGTGAGCACTGGGAGGCATCGCGAGGGTGTCTCGAGCGCAGAGGGTCTACGGGATTAGATGTCGCCAGCCGAAATGATATTCCCAGCTCTTCCTCCCGCTTCTCGTCCTGATTCCCCGAGACCGTTCTGGTTCGAGGAGCACGCATGTTTACAAGGCACTACAACAACACCGAAGCTGTCCCGCTGGTCTGGGGCTCGCTTGCAACATCTGATCAGCAAGCCAGCATGGCCCCACCTATGGCATTCGCGGTTGTCGGAGCATTCGTTTTCATGGCCCTTGCAAATTTCTTGGCCATGAAGAAGTTCTTCGGTGGCAAGGACAACAAGGAGATATCCGACTCGAACCCGACCTTCGTAACGCCAGATGGGGCCACATTCGGCATATGGGGCTTCATATACATGTTGGAAGCGCTCTTGGTCTTCGCGCAGGTGTATTGGGCCAATGACCCTGAGAATCAGCATTTGATGGGCCAGCTATGTCCTCTGACCGGGATGGATGTCAGGGCCAGGCTGATCTTGGCCTTCGTCGCAAACGGGATTTGGCTGCCAACCTTCAACAACGAGTGGTTTGTGGCAGGCCTTGGGATCATGGCCGCCTACTACGGCTTCCTGCTCAGCGTATACTACAGCTTGTCCTCTGCCAGCCACGGCCTGACCCAGGCGGTGATCTACGTGTCTGGGATCTCGATGAACACCAGCTGGATCACAGTGGCCACGGTGCTCAGTGCCTTCTTCTGCGCGGGCAGGGCCGGGTGGCGAGACAGGAACGGCGTGGCGGGGTCCCCGCTGGCGGCAAAGGCCGTGGTGGTCGGCGTGGCGCTCGTGGCCATCGCTTGCCTTGCGCGCTGTCTGGACATGGCCTGGGCGTTCACAGCCGCGTGGGCCCTCCGAGGAATCTTCCGGATGCAGACGATCGACGACAAGGTCAGGTTCCCCATCGGTTCCCTCGACGACTCTTTGGGACGTCTCGCGCGCACCGCGAGCTACTCGGTGATCGGCGCCATGCTGGTCGGCGCGCTCTACTACTTCCGCCGCGGTGAGCCGGGCAGGTTCTGACCTGGGGGCTTCTTGTTCCAGGCGATAGTTCAGGAGAGGGGAGACGAGGCAGAGGAAGCAGGAGGAGCGAGGAGCAGAGGAGGAAGAGGAGGAGGAGGAGGAGAAGGAGGAGAATGAGAAGGAGAAGTAGAAGGAGGAGGAGAAGGAGGAGGGAGAAGGAGGAGGAGGAAGAGGGAAAGGAGGAGGAGGAGGAGGAGAGAAGGAGAAGTAGAAGGAGGAGGAGAAGGAGGAGGAAGAAGGAGGAGGAGGAGGAAGAGGGAAAGGAGGAGGAGAAGGAGGAGAAGGAGAAGGAGAAGTAGAAGGAGGAGGAGAAGGAGGAGGGAGAAGGAGGAGAGGAGGAGGAGGAGAAGGAATGAGGAGGAGGAGGAGGAGGAGGAGGAGGAGGAGGAGGAGGAGGGGGATGAGGGAGCATTCGGACCCAGAAGAGTGGCCCTCGCTGGGGCGGGATCGCCATTCTGAACGACGGGGGCAGAGCGCCGATCCTATAGTGAGGCCAGTGCTGCAGCGGGAGCACCGCTTTGAGACACCTTCATTATATAACAATTGGGGGCAGGGGAGGGGGGAGGGGGGAGGGGGAGGGAAGGGAAGTGAAGGGAGGAGGGAGGGAGGAGGGAGGAAAGAAGGGAGGGTGAGGGAGAGCAGTAAGGAGGGAAGAGGGAGAGAGAGAGAGAGAGAGAGAGAAAGAGAGAGAGAGAGAGATGGAGGGAGATGGGAGGAGAAGGGGAAGGCGGAGAGTGGAGGGAGGCTGCTGCTGCTGCCGAACGTCGGCATGCGCGTGTGCGGTGCTCGAACGTGCGTCTGCTCTTACACCAACTAAGAAAAGACAGGCCTCGGAAAAATAGCGAACACTCATGCCACATTCGTCTGTCAACGCCTCCCCCTCCCCCCAATGTTCAAAGTTGGCGGTGGGTCTGATGAGTTGCACCTCGACCGCAGTCTCCCCCGCGCGTGCCAACTTCGAGTTTGGGGGGAGGGGGAGCGTTCAGTAATTGTCTCCCTCTACCAGATGAGCTGGCAGAGAAGACAACAAGGAAACGAGTAGGAGGAAAACCATGAAGCAAGGCAGCCCCGCCGTGCTTGCTCCTCCTTGCCGTTCAGTGCGTCGGTCCGCGCAGGGGCGGAGAAGGAAGAAAAAAAAACCTGCGAGGTTTTGACGGGCACCCGTCGGGAGTCCAACACCTGCCTCCGTGCGGGCGGCGCTGCGGCGGGAGGCCTCCTCTTCGGTTTTGCAGCAGTGCGCTGCAAGCTGGGATTCGGAAGGGGAAAGGGGAGCGGGCGGGGGGGGGAAGGGCCGAGAGAGGGGGAGGAGAAAATAAGTCCCAGGCAGGCTCCTGCTCCGAAATGGCCTGTGCCTCGAGGGCCTCTGCGACTTGGTCCTGACAAGGGCAAGGATCCGCAAGCTGACTGGCCTGCTCCCTGTGGGTGTCCTCTCCAGACTCCTCATCTGACTCAAAGATGCGAGCCCGCTCTGGATCGACTCGAGAGCGGTGCCTGCTACCACGCTCAGGCCTGACAACATCAGGCGCCACATCATACTTAAGATCGTCCCCGGCCGAAAGGGGCAGGCAGAATTCCTTCAAGCTGTTTAAAACACTGGGCATGTCGCACTCCCACGGAGCCTCTAAGCCTTCGACTGGCCCGAGCAACTGGGCAAGACAATCACCTACGCTGGCAGCAATGGCGGAGCACACCCCAGGAGCGTATGACTTCTTACTGGCCGTCCGAAATTAGCCCTGAGCATTCTTGCCCAAGAGAGTCTGATGAGCCCCTTCCCGTGTGGGCACTTGCCCGTCCCAGGGGGTGTCCTTCAACCTGCCATGCAAAGAATCCATGCGGAGAGCCACCACACACGTCGGGGCACGACCATGGGAGGCGGGGTCGGCCCGGAGACCTTGATGTTCGCATTGGTCAAACATTGCGGTGTTGTTACAGGGCGAGGCGGCCAGGGCCAGACGAGGGGGCCACCTGAAAGAGGTAGGGGCCTTGAGGGCCCACAGGGCAGGGGCTGGGTGCTCTAACCAAGCCCCCGTCCCCGCGCTCAAATGATCAGCCCTCAACCGGACAAGGGCAAACAAAAGCATGCTACCTACACGAAGTTGCTCGCTTAGACGCGAACTTGCCTTCACCACAGGAGATGGGAACGTTGCACATAACTTTAGCCGACAAACGAGGCAAATGCTCGAAAAAAGAAGCCAGGTCTGCTGCAGGAACACTAGGCGCAGCCTCTCCCAACCCAAAGTGATCGACCCAACGACTGGCGACGCCGACGAACGTTCTGAGTGACTCCCCATCCCGACCCAACAACGTTGGCAGCGGCTTGGCAGCGAGCTTGCGGCGCGAGCAGGCGCCCATGGCGCGCATCTTGACAAAGGCTCCCACCAAGTCTTTGCGTCATCAGGCACCGGCCACCTCCGCAGCAAAGTCGGCCGTGTACCGCTTGGCATCCAGCTTGACACGATGGTTAACCTCTGCCGTGTGCATACCCAGAGATAGACTGCGGAATTTATTTGAAAAGACGTAAAGCCCAAGACACGCCTCCCAAGAGTCAGCAATAGTACAAGCTTTCCCCATCCCAATATCAATATCAACGAGCTTGCCGAGGGAAACAAATACACAGTCTGGAAAATCCAAGCTCGACCCTTAGAGCGCCTAAGCCAGAAACGCACCACTGCCTCATAGACCTTACCAGTGTCCCCAGCCACTGACCTGAGCAGCTGTACTGCAACGCGGACTTGGCGAAGCCAACCTTGATGGATAGACCGAGGGCGACCTTGAGAGATACTAAGGCAACCTGAGCGAGCATTAAACCAAGCCCCTCTAAGCGGGACCGCCCAGGCGTCGAAGAGCAAGGCAAGCTGCGCACGACGGCATTTGACACCCAGACGCCGAAGCTCACGAAGTTTGATGGTCCTCCTGTGTATGGCCCCCAGAGACTCCTTAGGTACCCAAGGTTGCCTAGGCGTGCGACCACGATGCGTTTGAAGAACAGGAAGCGCCATCTCGAGAGCCGAACGATGAGACCATAACATCTGACCGTGCTCGGACGTAGGAATGTCACATTACACAGTAGGCCCCACTTGCAGCAGCTCTTGAAAATGAGCACGAGCCTCAACATCCTGAAAGCCAGCAGTATCACACTGCAACCTGCGAAGCGAGCATGGATGGAGACACTGAGCAGAAGCAAGGATACTGGCGAGAACACCAACGGGCAAGCGGTCAAGTAAAGAGATCGCCCGATCAACCTCCTTAAGCACTTTCTGCTGCTCGACTTGCACGCCGAACACATACAGCATAGTCGATACGATGCCTGGGACTGTCGGATTTGCCAGGAGGGAACCGCGCACTGGCTGACGACTGCACAGAGTCCAGGAAGGTCGACGGCGCCCAAAGGTCCAGGTCCCTGAGAAACTTGTGAAAACACTGACCAGGGAGATTTTGAGCAACACCAGCAATAGGTTCGATATGCCCCGACACAACAGACCCCACACGAGCAGTGGCACCCATCAAACAGACAAGCTCTGACCCAGAAGAGCGATACCGACGAATAAAAAAATGAGCGGTCCCACCAAGCGTGCAAGGCAGGAACGGTAGTTGTGCCGTGAGGTGCGCGGCATACAACCACGACAAGTTTAAATTGCTTGACGGCAATAGAGACAAAAATCAGGCGAGGATCGGCAAACAGCACTCGACAGCGCGCAGCACCAATCGTGGTACCTGGCAATACTGCACAAGACGTGTTCACCCACAAGACGCACCCGTACTCACCATCGGAGGTACATTCAGCATGTATGACATGGTAGCCCTGACTACGAGAGGTCCCACTCCGAGAAAAAAACAGGTTTCCAGGGCCCCAGTCAGGAAGAGCCCCTGACGATGAATCATGCCCCCCAAGTGCCTCATACGCTCAGACATGTACAAACCAGTAAAACGATTACGCTTAGCACGTGCAGGCGCCTTCGGGTAGAAGGTCAGCACATTGGCTGCAACTATCCATGGGGGCTTGGTGCACATCGCTTGGCAGCCTGCGGCCGAGGACCCATCGGCAGCGACAGGAGGCGCTCCCTCTGCACGCAAGCCAAGCAGCGAAACTAAAATCCCAGCTGAGTCTGCATCTGGACGGTATGGAGGCATAGGTATTCCACCAGTGGGGGGAAATTGAACCTGAAACATGCGAGGCTCAGAGGCCCACCAAGCCCAACCTACAGCCACGGGGTCCAACGAAACAGATCTCCACGAATCGTCAGGTTCGCATTACAGAGGGTGCCCCATGGACGTAAGGGTAGCAAAAGTGTCTACAAGTTCGTTCCAAGGGTGCCCAGGGTGCCCAGGTACGTAGTCCCAGCAAATACTGGGAGCAAAAGCCTTAGCCACCTTAGCTACACTATCTAGGGCAAGACGATGCACACTAAGCGAATCACTGAGCGCGCCGCCTCCAGGAATTCTGAGGGCCTCCTGACAGTCAGCAAGAATGGGCAGCGGAACTTTCCAATCACGACATTCGGCTTGCAGAAACCAAGCGAGGGCCCACTGAGCAACCACGATCTCCGAGGCGCGATCCGATAAATTCGCAGGAATATCCTCAGACTCCAGAGTGCCAGGCATGAACCCCAAGAGAGCACCATGACCAGCAGCATCGCACACGAACACGGCAAAGGCCCAGGCAGGGGGGCCGACTTCAGGACGAGCGGAAGAGCCAGAAGTCCAAGACCCCAAGCGAGATCCGCCGCAGCCGTCAGTATATCGATATATAGGGATAGAGATTACTTCCCCCAGCTCCTCAGGAAAAGACAGCAGCGGTAATTCAGCAATGGTAGTCGAATGCCAATGCTTAGCGAATGCCCCGAATTGCTTACAGAGACCTATGGACCAGGGCCTCAGAAGACGATCAACAACCTGATTGGCGCGGGGGGGCATGAGATTGTGCGAACAGCCACGAATATGATGGCCATGATCCTCCTCAGAAGAAGTGGAGCGTAGTGGTAAGCCCGAGAAAAGGGCAGAAGCAGGCACAGATTGAGACCCGAGGCCTGTCGGATCATCAAGACCCCGCTCTCGGGTTAATGAAAAATTTGCTGAGATGCTCCAGCTACTGGGGCTGGACGACAATCTGCATCGCACGGCTGCGTAGCATCCCCAGTTGCTCTTGCAACGAGTAATGCACCAAGCATGCTGTCGGACATGTCGTCCGCCTCTGCTGCGAGCCTGCTCTT
Source organism: Prorocentrum cordatum (assembly GCA_963575745.1). Taxonomy (NCBI): domain Eukaryota; class Dinophyceae; order Prorocentrales; family Prorocentraceae; genus Prorocentrum; species Prorocentrum cordatum. The sequence continues at coordinate 1,347,016 of CAUYUJ010004891.1, read as the reverse complement.
CCTCTGCAGGCAGATCTCCACCGGGACGAACGAGCTTGACATTGCCAGGCGAGTTGGCGACCGCCCGCGGCCATGCAAAGTCGCGATGCTGTGCAACGGATGGACTCGCCGCAGCCCCCTTCTTGCGCCCACCTTTGCCAGCGGCAACAGGGCCATCCTCTCCAGGCACACTGGCAGCCGCTGCAGCCGTCTGCGCACTCAGCGCAGAGAGGTTGGCCTGGACAGTCTGAAGCGTGGCAGCGACCGAGGCGATACTCTGAACCAAACCAGCCTGACCCAGCTGCAACTGAGCGATCACTTGCGGCAATGCCGGAGAAGCCGCTGCACCTTCTCCAGTCTGACAGGGCGAGACCGCCGCAGTTTGCCCGAACATGTTGGTGGCCTCCGCGTCGGACTGGACCTGGAAGACCACGGACTTGGCCTCCAGCTCCGACAGGGCCTCGAATCCATTGAGCGTGACAGACGCATGCGAGAGGTCCTGCTCCAAGCTCTGACGGTGAAGGACCGCTGCTGCCAATGCAGCTTGCGCCTCCTTCTCTACAGCTTGGGCCTGCTCCAGACGTTTGGAAGCACGCTCCACGTACGAGCGCTGGTTCTGCGCTCTTTACTTGGCAGTGTAGGCGAACAAGCACATGAACTGCAACAACGACAATTCCACCTCGCACTCGATCATGCGGGACGTATCTGTCTTCAGCTCCTTCAGGGACAAAATGCGCCTCTCGAGCGCAGTAATGGAATCCTTCACGTGATGGCGATGCTTGGCACGATCTGCTGGCACCGACGGCGGCTCGACCCAGGCAGGATGAGCTTTCGCCACACTGAGCGTCGCAACGGCGATGGACTTGCTGGACACGGCAGAATAAGTAGGTGCAGCAGCCGCAGCAGCCTTTGATGGGGCCACCGCATCCGATGAGACTGCACTCTCCTGTGACGACGCTGAGGCAGGTCGACCCGCACCACGAGACACAGAACGATCCTGGCGGCCTTTGGACATCTGGGACTTGGACTTGACGTTGGGACTGTCTGGCCAGCACTGAAGACACCAAGCAGACGAAGCTGCGAGGCCCCATAACGCGAGCAGAACCATTATTCGGACTTCTTTGCACATGGCGGGCTGCGGCCACCCATGGCATTGTGATGTGACTTGAGAGTAAGTCAAGCACCAGCAACTCGGATGAGTGAGCGTGCCGCAGATCGATGCTCGCGAGCGCGCCGATGCCAGGCAGGCTCCTTGTCTCGTCGACGGCGAGGGAGCTCGCGCGCCGTCGTGGGTGCGATCTGGCACCCGACAGCACGGCCAGCCCGCGGCGGCCGCGGAGCAGCACGTATAGCAGCCGATGCCGAAGAGGCTCGCAGAGCGGAGGTACAAGGTGTCTGGGCGCTGCACCCAAAGCCTCGAACCGGGACGGCGGCTAGAGGAGGGAGGAGGAAGGAGGGAGGGACGAGGGACGAGGAGAAGGAAGGAAAAAGGTAAGAGTAGGATTAGACGGGGGGATCGTCGAAGGGCGTCCCCTCCGAGTGAGTCATGGTTTTTCCTTTGTGCTCATTTTTCCGCCCAGTCCACAGACAGACTGGTCTCGAACGGCGAAGGGCCGGTCCTGTACAGGGCACGGTCTTGTTTGCACCACTACAGCGGCAGAGGTTGCGCCACAGCGGTTGCTTCTCCTCCCCTCCCCTCCCCCCCTGCCTCGACATCCTCCTCGTACTCATTCTCGTCCTCCTTCCCTGCTCCTTCCCTTCGTTCCTCGTTCCCCCTAATTCCCCCTTGCTCCCTACATCCTCCATATATCAACCCTTCCTTCGACATTCCTCTTTCCTGTCCCGCATATTATTCCTCCGCCTGTTCCCCTACTCCGCCTCCTCCTCCTCGTCTTCATCCTCATCGGCATCCTCATCCTCATTATCCTCATCAGCAGCATCATCATCTGCATCATCACTATGGTGAATCATAATCAGCAGCAGCTGCATCCTCTTTTCCATCATCATCATCTTGATTATCAACATCGTTGTCGTCGCCATCATGAACATGTTCGTCGCCAATAACATCATCTTCAGTACCTGCAGCAGCAGTGTCATCGTTATCACCACCAGATTCATCATTATCGTGATCACCATCATCATCATCATCAGCATCATCATCATCAGCCGCAGCATCATCATAACCATCAGCATCTTGATCAGCATCATCACCATCATCATCATCATCATCCGCAGCAGCAGCATGATCCGCCCTTCTTCTCCTGCGCCCTTAATTGGAATCTCTATTCGAATGCGAAGCAGCAGGGGTTGGCAACAACCACCTGACGACGTCGAGAAGTGGAGCGACGCAGGGCGTGCCAGGGGAACGCATCGGCCCAAGTCGCCAAACTTTTATCTGCAATACGGGCCCGATAGCCCACAGCGCCAGGGAGTCGCTATCGGAGGCATGTAGCCGATCTATCGACCATGTATCGCCGATTCGAGGTCGATGTTTCCCCCGTTGAGCCAGTCCCACCCTAACGTTCCCCCCTAAGGGGAATTTCTGCACGGCTTGCAACTTCCACCTGGCGACGTCGAGAAGCGGGGCGGCGCAAGGCTGTGTGAACTGGCAGAGCCGAAAGCACACCACCGGAAGGCTAAGCGGGAGCCTCGTCAACGCGAGCATCGCCAGGTCCACGGATCCTCAATCCATGTTAGCGCGTGCCCGAGAGTTGCCTCCAGCTCGGCCGAGTCAGAGGCAGTTGTGTCCAGGTTCCCTGTGAAGTGGCGTGGCAAAGCCGTACTGCCCAGATGTTTGCGCAGCGGTGGCTGGGGGGGCTGAGAAGCCAGGCGGCGCAAGGCAGCGTGGAGCGGCAAAGCGGAAAGCACCACGGGCAGGCCAAGCGGGAGCTTCGTCGTCGTGGGCATCGCCGCTGCCGCCCTCGTGCGCCCCCCCCCCGGTCCCAGGCGGTCGCGGGCTCCGCGCACCTGCCCGAGCGGCAGGAGGCGCTGGAGAGCTCCCTGAGGTCGCGGCGTGTCCTCGCCGTCTCGGGGGGCGGCCCAGTTGAGATAATTCGGGAGCTCCTCGTCATGCTCCTCCTCCTCCTCCTCCTCCTCCGCCTCCTCCTCCTCCTCCTCCTCCTACTACTACTACTACTACTACTACTACTACTACTACTACTACTTACTACTACTACTACGACTACGACTACGACTACGACTACGACTACTACTACTACTACTAGACTACTACTACTACTACTACTATACTACTATTACTACTACTACTACTACTACTACTACTACTACTACTACTACTACTACTACTACTACTACTACTACTACTACTACTACTACTACGACTACTACTACTACTACTACTACTACTACTACTACTACTACTACTACTACTACTACTACTACTACTACTACGACTACTACTACTACTACTACTACTACTACTACTACTACTACTACTACTACTACTACTACTACTACTACTACTACTACTACTGCTACTACTACTACTACTACTACGGACTACGACTACTACTACTACTACTACTACTACTACTACTACTACTACTACTACTACGACTACTACTACTACTACTACTACTACTTACTACTACTACTACTACGACTACGATCACGACTATTACGACTACAACTATTGCTACTACTGCAGTTACTATAGCTATTACCACGACTACTACTACTGCTACTACTACTACTACTACTACTACTACTACTACTACTACTACTACTACTACTACTATTACTATTACTACGACTACGAGGACTAGTTTGACTTCTACGAGTACTACTACTTCTACTACTCTTACTACTACTACTACTAGTACTACTACTACTACTACTACTACTACTACTACTACTACTGCTACTACTGCTACGACTACTGCTATTATTATTACTACTACTACTACTACTACGACGACAAGTACTGCAATTACCACTACTACGGCCACGACTAACTACTACCACTACTACTACTACTACTACTACTACTACTACTACTACTT